>JAQQSU010002767.1:0-14576 GCA_028627135.1 Pseudochirops cupreus
TTTTCTTTTGGGGATCTTTTTCAAGAGTTGATTGGTGAATTCTTTCAAGTTCTATTTTGCCTTCTGGTTCTAAAATATCAGGGCAATTTTCCTTGAGAATTTCTTGAAGGATGCTTTCTAGGTTCTTTTTCTGATTATGGCTTTTAGGTAGTCCAATAACTTTTAAATTGTCTCCCCTGGATCTATTTTCCAGGTCAGTGGTTTTTTCAGTGAGATATTTCACATTGCCTTTTATGTTTTCATTTGTTTGGATCTGTTTAATAGTATCTTGCTTTCCCATAAAGTCATTTGCTTCCATTTGCTCCACTCTCATTCTGAAGGAATTATTCTCTTCAGCAAGCTTTTGAGATTATTTTTCCATCTGGCAAATTTGACTTTTTAAGGCATTCTTCCCATCATTGGCTTTTTGGGCCTCATATGCCATTTGAGTTAATCTATTTTTTAAGGTGTTATTTTCTTTGGTCAAGTTGTTGATTCTATCATCATGATTTTCTTGCATCATTCTCATTTCTCTTCCCAATTTTTCTTCCACTTCTCTTATTTGGTTTTAAAAATCATTCTTAAGCTCCTCTGTGGCTTGTAATCAATTTACATTTCTCTTGGAAGCTTTGGTGTGGGAGTTCTGACTGTGTTGTCTTCCCCCCATTCCATGCTTTGATCCTTTTTGTCACCAAAAAAGGAATCTAAAGTTGGGTTGCTATTCTTGCTTTGCTTTCTTTGCCTGCTTGTGTTGTCAGTCAATTACTTGACTTTTGGGCTCCATAGAACTCTGCTTTCAGAGGGGAGAGGTTTCTCCCAAATTGCTGGGGTTTTCACAGCTGCTGGAACTATTAGGAGGGTGTTGTCTCTGCAGTTCCCACCAGTTTTGGCTCACTGGTCATGCACCTCAGGACCACCACCCAAGACTGCGATCCTGATCCAGGCAGATTAAGGCAAGAGCACTCAGCATCTGAATGGTTGCTTGACCCCCCTGCAATCTGCAAGCCAGAGAGCTCTGAAGCAGTCATGTGGAGGTGGCTGCACAGCCACTGCCTCTGCTGCTTTTAGCTCTGGGGGCAGAAGGCTGGATCCTCTCCTTTCCCCCAAATTTAGCCAAGTTCCATTGACCTTTCACTTTGTTCTTGGCTTTTATATGTTTATTATTCTGGAAACTGCCACAGCTGCTGGTGATCCACCCTCCCAAGTGCTCCAGCTACAGCTTGTCCTGGCTGCCCTGCTGCTAATGGCTTGGTCTCAGGCCAGGCTGGACTCGGCTCCCAGCATACTGCTGTAAGCCTTTTCTGTCCCCGTGCCTGTCTGCCATTAGTGAGAGCTTTGTTTCTCTGTCATTTTATGAGTTCTGGAGCCCTAACATTTGTTTAGTGTCATATTTACAGGTATTTGAGGTGGTTATGGTGGGAGCTCAAGGAGTTTTCCTGCTTCTATTCCGCCACCTTGACTCCACCCCTTCTTAGTTCTCTCTACCTCTGAGACAAACAAATCCTCATATAACATCTCAAGGTCTTTCACTATTTTTGTTGTTCTCCTATATACATATTAGCATATCAATTTCCTTCCTCAAATATGGTACTTAGAACCAAATACAATCCTTCAGACACTGGAGCAGATTGCAATGGGACTGTAGCCTTCTTACCTTCAAGTTTTGAACTTATAGTCATGAAAATCTGGCTTCAAAAGGACCCCAGACATTCATAAGCTATGTGATTCTGGCCAAGTCACTTAACTAGTGTAGATCCAATTTCTTTATCTGTCAGATGAAACATGTTATGCTTTAATGACCATTAAGGTCTTTTCCAAGTCTAATATTATTCAATGAGTCCAAGCTGCCAATAACAGGGGTAGAGGCAAGATGACAAAATGAAAGCAGGAACTCACCTGAACTTGTCCAATAATTGCTTTAGTAACCTCTAAAAAGTGAATCTGAATGGATTTTAGAGTGGCAGGATCCATTGAGAAAAAAAGTATGACAGATTTCCAGCCCAGGAAAGTGAGGAAAATTGTCTAGTAGGATTTGTTGCATGAAGAAGAAGGAACACAGAGCACAAAGGTCTGTACCAGCAAGGAAGAGACCAGTGCAGAGCCAGAGTGAGCCTGGGTGAACTGACTCACCCACTGCAGGGGCAATTCCCAGACCTATCACCACAGGATAGGGGTCTGATGGAGATGGGTAAGAGACAAGGACAGGGCCTGTGGTGGCAGCAGCAGCAGCAGCAGCAGCTACTTCTGGGGTTATCAGACTACAGTCTGGATTTTTAAAAATCATCTACCTGAACTCCTGGGAGCCAAGATGGTGAAGTAAACTGTAGCTGTTCTTATACTTTTCTTTGACCCTGAAAAACCCTGAGAATACTGTCCTAGTATAAAATCTTGAAATACTGGAAGCAGTTGGAGGCTTGGGAAACCTGAAGGAAGGATATAGCTATGCCTGTGCTGAGGTGAAAGTGCAGGACTGGAGGCATTCCAACAAGTCCCATTTTAGCCAGCCTGGGGGTGGAGCCAGCAAGCACTAACACCAGAACTCTAGGTGTGCTTTTGCACAACTGAGGGAATCGGCAGACACCAGTGGGGCTCTGGCCACCAGCAGCTAAGCCTGCCTATACTCTAGCCCAGGGGCATGGAAGTGGAATCCTGAAGAGGTCAGACCACCCTTCCCCACACTTCATACTGTGAGCTTCAGTGTAACCCCTGGGGAAATGCAGAAAATCCTGGCCTTGGCCTTAGTCTAGACAACTCAGAGGCCAAAGCACACAAATGGGTCAGAACCTTCTGTACCCCAGAAGCAGAGATTGACTTTAAAAGTCAGGAAAGACATAATCACAATGGGCAAAAAACAAATTGAGAAAAACAGAGACTATAGAACCCTATTACAGTGAAAGGGAAGAACCAAATTCAGAAGAGGATAGCATTAACCCTATACCCACATCTGAAACCCTAGAAGGGAATATGCACTGCTCTTAAGCCCAGAAATCATTCTTGGAAGAGCTCAACAATGACTTTAGAGAGGTAGAGGATAAATTGACCTATTATTTTAAAAATACAATTGGCAAAATGGGAAAAAAATTACTGAAAAAAAAATCCTTAAAAAGTAAAATTTGTCAAATGGGAAAGGAGGTTCAAAATCTAACTGGAGAAAATAACTCCTTAAAGTAAAAACTGAACAGATGGAAAAGGAGGCTCAAAAATAACTGAGGAAAACAGTTAGCTGAAAATTAGAATTAAACAAATTGAACCTAATGAGGCATCAAGAGTTAGTCAAACAAAATCTAAAGAATGGAAAAAAATAGAAGAAAAATAAAGGTCTCATCTTGTACGTTATATTGAAAAACAGAAACCATTCATGATGAACTTCAAATCCCTCAACATTGTATTCTACTTTCTGTTTCTTTACTCAAATCTCTCTTAAATGGGTATCCATTCTTGCACCAAGGCTAACACATTTCCATGTTTCCTTGAATCCAAGTGCTTTTAGTTTCTTCTCCAAACTCCTTATATATTTTAAAATATATATTATATACATATATATGTTACATTATTTTTAAATTTTGAGTTCCAAATTACCTTCCTTACTCCAGTCTCCCCTGTCCATTGAGAAGACAAGCAATATGAAACCTCTTATACATGGGAAATCATACAAAATGTATACCTATACTAGCAATGTTGCAAAAAAAAAAAGCAAGAAAAATAACTGAAAATATGCTTCAATATTCAAATTTCTTTAGTTCTTTATCTGGAAATAACATTTTTTTCCCTCATGAGTCCTTTAGAACTGTCACAGATCATTGTATTGATCAGGGTAGCAAATTCTTTCACAATTAAGCAACATTACAATATTGTTGTTGCGCATAAAGTTCTCCTAGTTCTGCCTCCTTCACTTTGCCTCAGTTCATATGTCTTCCCAGATTTTTCAGAAACTATTTCCTCTCCTCATTTCTTATAGCACAATAGTATTCCACTACAATTGTATGCCACAACTTGCTGCTCCCCAACTGATGAGCACCGTCAATCTCCAATTCTTTTGTCACCACAAGAGAATTGCTATAAATAATTTTGCACATGTAGGTATTTGTTTTGTTTTTGTTTTTGTTTTTGTTTTTACTTTTTCTTTGGTCTCTTTGGGATACAGATATCATAGTGGTATTGTTGGGTCAAAGTGTATGCATAATTTTATAGCACTTGTGGCAGGGTTCCAAATTTTTCTCCAGAATGATTGGACCAGTTTACATCTCCACCAACAATGCATTAGCATACCCATCTTTTTTCCAAAGCCCCTCCAGCATGTCTCTTTTTTCTGTCAGCTGATTGATATGAGGTGGTACCTCACAGTTGTTTTAATTCGTATGTCTCAAATCAAGAGGGATTTAGTTTTTTATGTGACTATTGATAGCTTTGATTTCTTCTTCTGAAAGAAGTTTTCTGCTTTCCTTCTAATTTTGGCTTTATTTCTTTTCTTTCTGGAAAAAAAAACCCTTAAAACTCATGGAATTAAAATTATCCCATTTATCACTTATGATCCTCTATATCTCTTCTTTGGTTAAAAAGAATCTTTTCTTAAACATAGACCTGATGTGTAATTTTTTGGTGCTCCACTAATTTATATCTAAATCATGTAACCATTTTGACCTTATCTTGGTATATATTGTGAGCTATTAGTCTATGCCTTGGATCTTCCAGCCTGCTTTTTAGGTTTCTCAGCAGTAATTTTTCAAATAGTGAGTTCTTGCCCCAAGAGCTTGGATCTTTAAGTTTTTCAAACATTAGATTACTATGGTCATTTATTTGCATATATCGTATACCAAATCTATTCAACTGATCAGCCATTATATTTCTTATCCTGTATCAGATTGTTTTAATGAGTACTGCCCTGTAATATAGCATGAAACCTGGTGATGCTATGTTACCTTTCTTCATATTTTTCGTTGGTTTCCTTGTTATTCTTGATCTTTTATTTTTCTAGATAATTTTTAAAATATTGTTTAACTCTATGAAACATTTCTTCAGTAGTTTGATTAGTATGAATGCTCTTTTGGTTTGCTTGTTTTTTCAGACTACCAATCTAACTTGTCTTCTGATTGGTCTGACAAAGGAAGAACATTATCGCAGACTCATGAACTACAGCATTTGAATAGATGTTCACCAAAAGCATACTTTTGCAAATTTTGGGTACCCAAGTTTGAGGTGGAGTTTGAGATTCATCTAAAATTTTAGATTTCCAACTTGAAAAGAGCCTTTTTCTTTGCAAATGATTAGAGCTAGAAGGAGATTCTGCAGTCATCTAGGATGAGGAAACTGAATCTTACACCAGTTAAGTGACTCTTTGCCAAAGGCAATGGCTAGAATTTGACCTTAACCCTGGTCTTTTGGATTTTAAGCCCTGGCCTCATTCTGCTATACAAACTGGTTTATTATTTTCCTCAAATTGAAAGTGATGTTTCCAATCTCTATTTCCAATACATTTTGTTTTAAACTTTTAAAAAGTAAAAAGTTCACTATAAGAAGAGCCAAGTTGTTGGAGTAAAAGCAGAGAGTTACTTGACTTTTCCCCAAAACTGCTCCAAATATCTGTAAAAAAGGACTCTAAACAAATTCTAGGGCAGCAGAACTCACAAAAATGACAGAGTGAAGTAAATCTCCAGCCCAAGACAACATGAAAGATCAATAGGAAAGGTATATTGCACTGGGATAAGAATGGAGCAAAATCTGGCATGGACTGTGCCAGCACATATAGGGCCAGAGTAGGCCTCAGGCCACTGAATCACTGGCATCTGTGGTGGTTTCCAGGCTTCTCAACCCACAAATGCCAAAGACATCATAGAAGGTCAATGGGAAAATTCTGTGGGACCTGGGTGAAAGAGGAACACAGTTTATCTGGAGTCTGAACCCAGCATTGGGGCAGCAGAGTTGGCAGCAGCAACAGTAGCTGTTTCTGGGGTTCTGGACCCACAGATGGTGGGGGATTGAGTGGCTGATACACAACCCCTGAAACCTAGGACAGTATACCCACTTCCACCCCCACCTCCACTGGAAGTAGAATCCTAAGATGGAAAAGAGTTAGAAAGTCAAGTATTTGGCTGGGAAGATGAGAAAACAGTATAAAAAATACCTTAGACTATAGAATCAAACTTTGATGACAAAGAAGATGGAAACAATACAACCAGAAGAAGATCAAAAGCCAAAAAGAAAAATATGAATTGGTTGCAGGCCATAGAATAGCTCAAAAAGGATTTTGAAAATCAAGTAAGAGAAGTAGAGGGAAAATTTGAAGAGAAATCAGAGTGCTGCATGAAAATCATGAAAAAAAAGTCAACAGCTTGCTAAAGGAGACCCAAAAATACGGAAGAAAATAACTTAAAAAATAGACTAACCATAATTGCAAAAGAAGTCCAAAAAGTCAATGAGGAGAAGAATGTTTTCAAAAGCAGAATTGGCCAAATCAAAAAGGGGGTCTGAAAGCTCACTGAAGAAAATAATTCCTTAAAAATTATAATGGAGCAAATGTAAGCTCATTACTTTATGAGAAAACAAAAAATTATAAAACAGGACCAAAAGAATGAAAAAATACAAGACAATATGAAATGTCTCATTGGAAAAACCACTGACCTGGAAAATAGATCCAGGAGAGATAATTTTAAAATTATTTGACTACTTGAAAGTCATTCTTAAAAAAAAAAAAAAAGAACCTAGACAACATCTTTCAAGAAATTATCATGGAAAACTGCCCTGATATTCTATAACCATAGGGTAAAACAGAAAATAAAATAATCCACCAATCACCTTTTGAAAAAGATTCCAAGAGGAAAATTCCCAGAAATATTGTAGCCAAATTCCAGGGCTCCAATGTGAAGGAGAAAATATTGCAAGGAATCAGAAATAAACAATTAAAGTACTGCGGAAATACAAGCAGAATAACACAAGAACTAGCAGCTTCTACATTAAGGGATCAAAGGGCTTTGGAATATGATACTCTGGAGTTCAGAGGAACTAGGAATTTTTTTTACAATTATAAAAGCTTTTTATTTTGAATATAACACTCACACTGATACAATTATTCAATAATAACTCATTTTTGCTATGGCTACTTTCCTAAGAATATTTACTTAGAATCCTTGGTTTCCAATAAAGATTTGTAGACCATAGAATCCATGAATAAAAGGGGTGAATTCTAATCCATCCTTCCTGCTGTTGCCAGAATCACCACTTGTACTTGTATCAAAAATCTTCAAAGGTCCCCTACTGCCCATGAAAATTCAAATTCTTCTTTTTACTTTTTTCCAATTTATTTATTTATTTGTAGTTTTCAACATTCATTTCCACAAGATTTTGAGTTGCAAATTTTTCTCCCCATCTTTCTCCCACCCCCACCCCAAAATAGCTAGCCTACTGAATGCCTATTTCCCCAATCTGTTCTCTCTTACATTCTCTCCCATCCCCCCCCCCCAACTATTTAGGCAAGATGGATTTCTATACCCCAGTGCCTGTATATCTTATTTCCCAGTTGCATGTAAAAAATGAAACAATTTTTATACACATTTGTTTTTAAAACTTTGAGTTCCAGATTTTTTTCCCTTCTTCCCCAGAGGAGCTAGGATTAAAACCAAGAATCACCTACCTAGAAAAACTGGGTGTAATACTTCAGGGGGAAAAATGAACATTTAATGAAATAGAAGACTGTCAAACATTCTTGATGAAAAGACCAGAGCTGAACAGAAAATTTAACTTTCAAATACAAGAATCAAGAGAAGCATGAAAAAGTAAACAGGAAAGAGACTTATTACCTTCTTATATGAAAAAAATATTTGTAACTCATGAAACATTTTCTGTATTAGAGTAGTAGGAAGAAATGTAGATAGCATAGGGTGAGTTGAATATGAAGGGATAACATCTAAAAAAATAAAATTAAGGGGTGAAAGATGAATATATTGGAATAAGGAGAAAGGGAGAGAAAGAATTGGGCAAATTATCTCACATAAAAGAGGGAAGAAAAAGGTGTCACAATGGAGGGAAAGAAGGAGGAGGTAAGAGGGAATAAGTAAACATTACTCTTGTTTGATTTGACTTAACAAGGAAATAACATACACCCTCAATTGGGTGCCTTACCTTACAGGAAAGTAAGGGGGAAGGAGATAAGAGGGGAGGAGGGATGATATAAAAGAGGGAAGATTGGGGGAGGGAGTAGTAAGAAGCAAACACTTTTGAAAAGGGACAGGGTCAGAGGAGAATAAAGAATAAGTGTGGAGGGGATAGGATGGAGGGAAATATAGATAGTCTTTCACAACATAATTGTTATGGAAGTGTTTTGTATGACTACACACGTATAAACTATATTGAATTGCTTGCTTTCTCAATGAGGGTGGGTGGGGAGGGAAGAAGGGAGAAGATCTAGAACTCAAAGTTTTAAAAACAAAAGTTAAAAGTTGTTTTTACATGCAACTGGGAAATAAGATATACAGGCAATGGGGTACAGAAATCTATTTTGTCCTACAACAAAGTAAGGAGCAAGGAGGAAGGGAGTGGGGGAATAGAAGGGAGGACAGACCAGGGGAAGGGGTAATCAGAATGCATGCCATCTCAAGGTGGGAGGAGGGGAGAGATGGGGAGTAAACTTAGGACTCGAAATCTTGTGGAAATGAATGTTGAAAGCTAAAAATTAATTAATCAGTAATTTTTTAAAAAGTGAAAAGTCCATTAGGCTTTGTAGCTAGAACCATAATACAATATTTTTATAGAGTTATTTAAGGCAGTCCAGGCCTATTATGCAGTAGCCTGTACTATTTTATTTGAGGTCCTTTAAAACTATACCTGCACAAGAATGACTCCTTTACTGGCAAACATGATATGACATCTCTTACCTTGCTTGAAATTGCAACCATTAAATTCAACAATGGTTTAGGCAATAAAGGTGGGATTCCAAGAGATACCCATTAATATTCATAGTGACCTGAGAATTCTCCTATGAAATTTTCCTATTAACATGGACTAATTTATCTGATTAGCTTGTTAAGACTTTGTGATCTAAGTAGATGTGTTTAATTTTGTCATGTAAAGGGAAGATAGTGCAGAAGTAATTAACCGGCAAATGAGTTGGACTACATTTGGAAAAGCCTCAGAGTGAAAAAAAAAAAAATCCTACAATCAGGGAAAAGGGACGTCAAAGAGTATTCTCTGTCTCTCTCGTATAAGCAAAAAAGTGAACTTACTTTGAAATTACAGTAGGGATGACCCCAGTCTTATTCTAGCATTCTTCAATGATTCTCCTTCTGTTCCATAATGTTTATTAAGGAGAACATGAGGAATACAACTTAAGGTTCTCTTATAGCACCAATGAAACCTTTAATTGGGCAATTAATCTTTAATAGTTGGACTTGGGCATTTCATGAAGATTACAAAATATAATACTCACTATAGGGTCTTAAAGGGAGAATTTGATGTTTATTGATTGAACATTACACATGTTAAAAGTTGAAGTTACTTTATTCCAACACATAGTCAGATTTCACATTTCTCAGTTCTTCAGATGCTTATACCCACATTTCTTTCCCCAAAGCAGATGAGTTATCATTATGAATCCACCAAGGCAGATTCCTAAAGTCTCCTGTGGGGAAAAATGCTCTGTGCATCTGAAATAACATTTTCCCTCCCTTTTAATGTTAAAAATTATAAACTCAGAGAAGAAAAAAAGTTTTATTTTAAAGACAGGCATATTGCAAAATTCTGCCTGGATAAGTCTATGTTGGTCTAAACAAGGTAATACATTTCCAAGGGGAAAATAGTTCAAACTCATGAATGTGACTATTTAATACCGTATTAAAACCACCTTTCTTCTTCAGGAAAAATTCTCTCAGGAGAGAATTTTAAGTATGAGAAAGAAGTATGGGACATGTTTTTCATGGTATTTGATGAAATGCTTTACAAGCATAAAATTCATGAGATTATTTGGATATGATGTCCTTGGAGACTAGATGACGTGATTTTGACTTTTGTGGTTAACTTCAGGATAAAATGACTTATGAATAGTTACCTAATGTAAAAAAGATACAGTGGTATTTACCAACTATAATCTTTAAAAATTTATCTTTTGAAATATTGTTAAACTGAAGAATTTATTTATTAATCCAGTTGAGAATGAGGAAAAACAGGTGAAGGGTTGAGCTGGAGAGGAAAGTTCAAGGTTTGGTTATTTAAAGGTAATTAAATTTCAGTCTTTCTAATTTCATAAATATTAAACATCCTCCTAGCAAAAATTTTAGCTAGTAATGACTTCACTTGGGATGGGTTCTGTTATTGGGGATAAGAAGAAGATAGGGTAGTGGCTGTGATGGCCTAGATTCCAGTTTATCCACATATACATTTGTATAAGGAGAGGAAGCAACTTTCCCTATAAAATAATAGGGAAAAAATGTACTATTGCAATGGGAGAATGACATGGGTGCCTTCACAGCAACTGAATCTACTGAGCAAGGCTGGTGAGAGGAGAATCCTGTGGAGATGGCTAGAAATCATCAAATGCACCCCACTAAGAAGGACAGATAATTACTAAGTCACTAAATTCAGTAGTCATGAATGCTTCTTAAGTTTGGTCCATTTTCTTTTGGTAATGACAGTTCTTTTTTATTATTACTTTTTCTTAATCTCTTGTAATGAAAGAAAAAAATGAAGAAAAAATCAATTCAATAAAACCACCCAGCACATCAACCAAGTCTGATGGTACATGCAACATTTCATACATATATTTCCATGTTTCTGCAAACAAAAGAGGGAGATTCATTTCCTAACAGTCAACCTTCTTAGCCATTAGAATTACAGTTATAGGAGGGGTAGAGCCAAGATGACAGATTGAAAGCAGGGACTCACCTGAGTTCTCCCATAAATTTTTTCAGATGTCTCTATGAAGTGAATCTGAACAAATTTTAGAGAGACAGAAGCCACTGGGAGACAGAGTACAACAGATTTCCAGTCCAGGACAACACAGAAAGTCAACAGAAAGGACTTGTTGCACTGGGAAGGGGGAGTGCAGAGCCATGGGCTACACTAGCAAAGACTGGACGATAGCAGAGTGGGAGTCAAATCTGCTGAACTGAATCACCTGTGACAGCAGTAATTCCCAAACCCTTCAGCACAAGAAATGGGTCTGTTGGAGCTAGGTGAGAGACAAGTATAGGGTCTGTGACAGCAGCAGCTGCTACTCCTGGAGCTATCAGCCAACAGACTAAATGTTTTAAAGTCACCTGCATGAGCTTCTGGGAGCCAAGATGGCAAAGCATACCATAAGTGCTCTCGTCCCCTCCTTGTTGACCTTGAAAAACCCAGAGAATATTGCTCCAGGAAAAATCCTGAAATAGTGGAACCAGCAGAAGGGGTACAGCAGTCTTTTAGCTCAGGAGGCTAGGGAGATCACCAGGAAGGGTCCCTCTTGCTGTGGGTGAAGGGGATCAGTACAGGATGGGGGGGGGCATCCCAGCAAGTCCAACCTCAGCGGATGAGACGGGATATCTTGAGCCACAGTGGAGTGGAATAGGCAAGTGCCAACACCAGGATTCCAGATGTGCTTTTGCATAGTCAGGGGAATTAGCAGATACAAGCACAGATGGGTATCCACCAGCAGCTGAGCTTGCTTGAGATCTAGTCCAGGTTTGGGGAGGTGAAGACCTGAAGAGACCAGACCACCCCTCCCCCCACACCTCATGCTGTGAGCTTCAGCGTAACCCTGGGGGAGCACAGAAAGACCTGACCTTGGCCTTGGCACGTACTGGCCAGCTCCAGCTCAGCACCAAGTGAACTGCAGTATTATTTAGCTTCTAACTGACAGAACAAGATACCACAGCACAAAAAGTCATTAACCAGGTCAGTAGCTCTCAGCACAATAATTATGGGACAAAACCCCATGTACCCCAGGAAACAGACAATCACAATGGGCAAAAAGCAAATTGGAAAAGCAAAGACATAGAATCTTACTATGGAGAAAGGGAAGATCAAAATGCAAATTCAGAAGAGGACAGCATTGATGCTATATCCACATCTGAAACCTCAAAAGGGAATATGAATTTGTCTCAAGCCCAAAAAGCGTTCTTGGAAGAGCTGAAGAAGGATTTGAAAAATCAAATTAGAGAGGTAGAAGAAAAATTGAACCAATATTTTAAAAATAAAATTGACAAAATGGAAAAAAAAATTCACTGAAGAGAACAACTCCTTTAAAAGTAAAATTGGTCAAATGAATAAGGAGATAAAAAAAATCTAACTGGAGAAAACGAATCCTTAAAAGGAAAAATTGGCCAAATGGAAAAAGAGGTAAAAAAAAAACTAACTGAAGGAAAAAAATCATTAAAAATTAGAATTGGTCAAGTAGAAGTTAAATAAGCATCAAGAATCAGTCAAACAAAATCTAAAGAATGAAAAAAATATGGGGTAGCTAGATAGTGCAGTGAGAAGAGCACTGGCCCTGGAGTCAGGATGACCTGAGTTCAAATCCAGTCTCAGACACTTAACACTTACTAGCCACGTGACCTTGGGCAAGTCACTTAACCCCAATTGTCCTGCCTTGTCCCCTGCAAAAAACAAAAGAATGAAAAAATATAAGAAAATGTAAAATATCTCATTGGAAAAAGAACTGCCTGGAAAATGGATCCAGGAGAGAGAATCTAATAATTATTGGTCTACCCAAAAGCCATCATGAAAAAAAAGAGCCTAGACACTATCTTCCAAGATGTCATCAGGGAAAACTGCCTTGGGGTCGTAGAACAAGAGGATAAAATAGCCATCAAAAGAATACACCAATCACCTCCTGAAAGAGATCCCAAATTGAAAGTGTCAAGCAATATTGTAACCAAATTCCAGACTCATCGGGTCAAGGAGAAAATATTGCAAGCAGTGAGAAAGAAACAATTCAAATATCATCGAAATACGTGGATCACACAGGACCTTGCAACTTTTATAAAAGATTGGAGGAATTGGAATATGATATATCATAAGGCAAAGGAGTTTGGACCAACCAAGGATCATCTGCCCAGCAAAATTGAACATAATCTTTCAGGAAAGGAGATGGACATTCATTGAAATAAGATACTTCCAGACCTTCCTGATGGAAAAGTCAGAGGTCAATGGAAAATTTGATCTTCAAATACAAGACTCAAGAGAGACATAAAAAAGTAAACAGGAAAAAAAGAAGAAAAAAATTTGTTATTCAATAAGAACAAAATATTTACATCCCTATATGAGAGGATAATACTTGTTGTTCTTAAGAATTGTGTTTTTATTATGAAATTTATAAGGGATATACATAGAGAAAGGTATAGGTATAAATTAACTGATGTGATGATAAAAACCTAATTAAGTGGTACAAAGGGATTGTAATGAAAGAAGAGGAAAGGAGGAGACAGAAAAGGGTAAATCATGTCACTTGAAGAGGTGCAAAAATACAATATAGTAGAGGGAAAGAGGCGAGGGAAATGAACATTGCTTGACCTTTACTCTCATCGGATTTGGTTCAAGGAGGGAATAGCATATTCAGTTAAGTATAGGAGTCTAATTTATCCTACAGTCAGTAGGAGGGGAAAGGAGAAAGAAAAGGGAAAGGGTGGTTATAGGGGAGGGAAGAAGTAGTAAGGGAAAAGGGAAAGAAAAGGGAGGCAGGCTGATAGAAGGGAGAAAAGTGAGGGATGCAGTGATCAAAAGAATTATAATTATACAAATATGTATTTTATACAGTTATATATTTTATACATGTAACAAATACATGATAACATTTATTATATGTAGAATAAATGTTACATAATTATAATTACAAATTTTCTTTAATAAAGTCATTCTTTTCACTTATGTTGTTGAATTAATTTTATATATATAGTTTTCTTAGATCAACTTACTTCATCCTCCACCAGTTCATATAACTCACTATATCCTCCTATGTATTCTTAATGCTCAATATTTGTTAAAAGGTAATAATATTCAATCAACACATATGTCATAATATTCAACCATTTCCCAATCAATACATGTCTACTTTGTTTACAGTTCTTTACTAAGTGATAGCAGTTCTTATACAATAGAATTGTACTACTCTTGTTACCTAGCTCACTTTGAACTCTATTCCTTGTATTGCCCAAGAAAAAAACCTGATCATAGCAAGCCATTCTGGTATTCAACACTCCATCATGTGGCTTTATATATCTCATTAGCTGTTTAACACTAGTCCCTTGATCATCTGTCCTGTAGAAAATGCCTTCAATAGTATTCTTTTTTTTTTTGAATTGATTTTATTTTATTTTGTTTTTTTAAATTTTATTATAGTTTGCATCATTCATTTCCACAAGATTTTGAGTTACATATTTTCTCCCCGTCCCTCCCCCACCCACCGCCCCAAAACAGCCATCCCAGTGTGTCTCCCCTCCCCCAGTCTATTCTCTCCTATGTCACTTTTTGATAGGGCAGGATGGATCTCCCAACTGCATTGCCTGTGTATCTCAAGTTCCAGTTGGATGCAGTCAATAATAATAATAATAATAATTGCATATACATATATATATGTACACATTCATAACATTTGATTATGAAACTCCAGATTCCAAATTCTTTCTCCTCCTCCC
>JAQQSU010002768.1:0-14575 GCA_028627135.1 Pseudochirops cupreus
TCCACTCTAATTCTGAAGAAATTATTCTCTTCAGAAAGCTTTTGAGATTCTTTTTTCATCTGGCAAAGTTGACTTTTTAAGGCATTCTTCTCCTCATTGGCTTTTTGGGCCTCTTTTGCCATTTGAGTTAATCTATTTTTTAAGGTGTTATTTTCTTCAGTCAGGCTGTTGACTCTCTTTTTATGATATTCTTGCATCATTCTTTTTTCTCTTCCCAATTTTTCCTCCACTTCTCTTATTTGGTTTTCAAAATCCTTCTTAAGCTAATCTATGACTTGTAAGCAGTCTTCATGTTTCTTGGAAGCTTTTGGTGTGGGAGTTCTGACTGTGTTGTCTTCCTCCCGTTCCATGCTTTGATCCTTTTTGTCCCCAAAGAATGAATCTAAAGTTCAGTTGCTGTTCTTACTTTGCTTCCTTTGCCTGCTCATGTTGTCAGGAAATTACTTGATTTTTTAGCTCTGTGGAACTGTGCTTCCAGAGGGGAAAGGTCTGTCCCATATCACTGGGGTTTTTGCAGCTGCCAGAGCTATTGGGAGGCTGCTGAAGCCCCCATCAGCTTTGGCTCACTGAAAACACACCCCAGGACTACCACCCAAGACTATGATCTGGATCCAGGCCTCTCAACACAAGAGCACTTAGCCTCTGAACAAACAGCAGTCTGCAGGCCAGGAGCTCTTAAGCAGCCATGTGGAGGTGGCTGCAGGGCCACTGCTTCTGCTGCTTCCTTGCCCTGGAGACAGTTCAGCCAGACCGCTTTTATCCCCCAAATTTAGCTGAGTTCCTCTGACTTTTCACTTAGTCCTTGTTTCTTATGGCTTGATAATTCTGGAAACTGCCACAGTAGCTGCTGATCTGCTCTCCTGAAGGCTGCAGCTGCAGCTCATCCTGGCCACCCTGGGGCCAAGCCGTGGTTTCAGGCTGGGCTGATTTTGGCTCCCAGCGTGCTGTGATGAGCCCTTCCTGCCAACCTGCCTTCAGCGGGAGGTATATTTTTGTGAGTTTTGGAGCCCTAAATTTTGTTTAGAGTCATATTTTATGGGTATTTGAGGTGGCTATGTGGGAGCTGTGGAACCTTGCTGGTCCTATGCCACCATCTTAAAATTTACATTTTTATTGTGTATTTTAGAATAACCATCATATATTTTAATGTGCTACTATAGTTATTGCTAATTATAGAAATGAATAAATATAGTAATTGTAATAATTTTATTGATGGGGGTGCAAGATCAAAAAAAGTTTAGAGAACACTGTTCTGAAAGGCTTGTGGTTCTAGCATGTACGTGTTTTTCTTTTGTAATACCAGGGACCAGCATGAACAATGCCATACCACAAGAGGTGGGGTTCTGTGGGTGGTGAAACCAGGCTGGAGAGGGTTCTTCCTTGTGTCCTATGTTATGCACTATAATTCTCTCTCTGTTTCCCTCCTTTCCTCTGTCTCTGTCTATGTTTCCATCTATCACTCTCTGTTTATCTCTCTCCACATTCTTGCCTCTCTTTTCTACCTCCTCCCCATTTGTCTCAACCCTCCAAATTTGAGATAACAGATTTAAATGATGGAATAAGTACTGTATTTTATGGAAGCTCAGAAGAAGGCATTCTCCTTCAACAATTTACTTCTTATATGTAACATTCTGTCTTCCTCAAATCTCACAGAATTGGACTATTGACAGTTGGCAAGCCTAGCGCTTAATCAATTGTGTTGCCTGGCTGGCTGACTGATTCTTTGTGTCCTGGTAACCCAGATATTGTGGAGCTTGCAGACACCTCCTCACCAGACAGTCACTGTTGTTAGAATCTTTTCCAAAGCAGGGAATTCTGGGGGGCTGCCAAATCTGTTTACCCCAGGGCTGGCCCTGTCCATTATTCCAGAAATGAAGGAAAAAAAAATAAGAAATAAACATTGCTTTGACCCACCTTCCTCTACTGAAGTATTTCCCAGCAGGATGTACTCCCCATGGCCTCTGGACAGCACCATTCCTAGACTGCATCAAAGAGCAAAGAAAATTATTATTCATCAGCATCAAATAGCCTCTAGTCTTCCATGCCTACTTCATGGAACCTCAGAGTTGGAAGAGACATAAGAGATCACTTAGTTCAGCTCACACTTTTTTTCTGGCCTGGACCTATGACTTCATCCATATGGGGAACTCCAAGCATAGAAACTACCACCACCAGTGAAGATCAACAACTCCTCTGTATTTTATGATGTTAGAGTTTTCTGGGGCATGGGGAGGTTAAGGGACTTGCCCAGAGGATGTGTCAGAATCAGGACTTGCATAAAGGTCTTTCAAACTCCAAGCCTGGCCTTCTATCCTTCATGTTATGATACCTCTTCCCTTCTTTTCTCACCCTGTGAATTGTCTATACCTTTAGCTCTAGCATTAAAGGCTTTTCCTAATTAGAACTAAAGAGATCACCCCCAAATACTTCACGCCCTCCCCATTTCATGACTCCACCTCCTGCTCTTCTAGATAAAGGTGTTTGATAATCTTTTGACTTAAGAGATCCTATTCCCCTGTTACAAGAGAATACCCACCCAGGATCTAATAGAAAGACCCCAAAATTGATTAAGTTCTCTACTACAAAAATAAACTCAGCAACCCTTCTTGCCTCTTTCCCCTACAACTCAATTTGACCTCTGGAGTAAAGGAAACCTTGAATGGGATCTCACAGGCTCTCCTTACCCCCAATATTCCTTAACTTCATCTCATTCCAAGTTTTCATTGACATGTAGATACAGTGACACTCTAATAAGACAAATAACTGATAATTTGTTTATAAACAAATGAGGAAGTTTTTAGAGAAAAATCAGAGAGGAAATGTTTTCTTTTTTTCATTCAGTAAGTCTATATGAAGCTTACCTTCATTGTGGGTCTTCATAACTATAGGTTTTTGGAGGCACAAGAACGCTCAAAGATGCAAACTCAAAGCTCTCATTTTACAGATGAAGAAATTGGGGGCCAGAGATACTAAATGAGGGCTAGTGTATGGGAGAGCTGGATCAGAGACCAGTCTGACTTCTTCAGTGCTCTTTCCTCAACATCATTCTGCATTGTTAAGTTAGCAATCCTTCAAATCCATTACAATGCCATCTGTCCAGGACAGGAGAGGGCTGGCAGTCATGTTTCCTGCTTAGTTTGGGTCACTCAACTCACCTGAAAGGTGTGTCACTGATGTCTGTAAAGAAGTAATCATTAGTGAGGAAGAGGACCCGCCTCTGGAACAAGAGAGAAGAAAATGGAGTTTGTTTTAGGGTTGATATAAGCTGATTTATTGAAACCATATCTCTCCACAAAATACCAAGAGGATTTTGACCACTGAAGAGTTTGGAAAATCCTGTTTTCTCATCTCCTCCCCCCTACTTCATACCCATTTCTCCAACTTCCATCCCTTATTGGCATGGATCATCTTGAAACTGCATAGCCAGAAACTATCTCAAGAGCCATCACCTCAATTACCAGTAAGGGGGTGGGGTATGCTTATTTTTTGAGACTAGCTGACTAGGCAGTGAGTCAGAGATGGAACATGGGGTTAAGATGAGCAAATGAAGTGGTTCCTATTAAATGCTAAAAATACCTGGGGCTTATATACACACAACCAGCCTGTAAATACATTCCATACACAGTCACCAAGGGAAATTGATTGAATGGCTCCTTCCTCCTGATAAACACCCATTTTGTGCAGGTTGTCTTTTTGTGATTTTTTTTCATTCAGAGCTTCTGTCTTTGATGATCAATTTGACCACGTTTTCCCTATACAAAAATTCTATACAATTCTGTACAAAAAGAGAATTAGCAGGAGGCAGTGAGATTTGCTCCATGCCTTGTATCCCTCAAAGTTTTGTCCATTTAAAAAAACCCTTTTTGGTGTACATTTGTGGTTTGCTTAGTGGAAAATGATGCAGAGGGTCAAACACTAAAGCTTACTCAGGAGATGTTCACTCTACACAATTCCACAATTTGCCCCATGGTGTTACTTTCCCCTGGTCCTTCTCTCTCTCATTCCCTGGAACAAAGTTCTAGAAAGGACCCAGATGGAGAGGAAGAAAGATAAGGAGGAGGAAGGTTCAGTCTGCTAAACTCAGATTTCTGGGAAACTGACTTCAGATAAAACCAGGATCAAATTTGCATAAGAATTACCCTCTGGCATTTAAAAAAAAATGGTTCATCTGTTGATTGGTTAATCTATTTCTGTATGTCTCCTCTTGGTTTGTCTATTCCAGTATCTCTCCTCTTGATTTACCTATCCTAGTATTTCTCCTCACCAGGCAGAGTGGGAGAAGTGAGAGGAACAGGGAAGGAGATGATCCTATCATATGCTAGAGGGGAGTGACTGAATCCTGTTTCAGATATTATTTGAAAATGGTAAAAGGAAGGTAAAAGAATCACCAAGAGAAAGGGGGTGTTGGGAAGCTGGGACATCCTTAGGGTGAAGCACAGAGGACGAAGCAAAGGAAGCCCTGGAACTATCAGAGTAGTGCCAGAACTCCTTGATCACTTGGTAGTACCCAAGCCAGCCCTGGTTGCAGGAGAGCAACTTCAGGGAACTCTAGGTGGTTCCAGCATGGCACTCTCTGCCTGAGCCAAATATCGCTGGAGCCCAGTCTTCTCCAAGCCCCTGGCTGATTGCCTGAGTCCATTTCCAACCAAATAGAGGCTGAGGCTGGCTAAATCTCAACAGCAAAATAATGCGTCCCTAATCCAACAGAGAGCAGCTCTGGGGTGTTCCAGGCAGGCTCTATCACTGCATCAGTACCCTGGGCCTTAGAGGAGTCCTAGCCAAAACACAGCTAGGATAGCCCCTGAAGCCTGTGGCAGGAGCTTGGCAATGCAAGTAGCCTCTTAGCTCAGCAGTGGGCTACCTATTTGGGAACCCAAGGACAGGGTCTTTGATGAGCAAACCAAGGAAAACTTTGACTACCACAAGGAAATTTTTTGGTTTGAGAGATGGTTACAGATAATCCCCTATAGATGACAGCAACACCACAGCAAGTCTAGGTAAAGAATCAGAAAAAAAAATGCCCTGGCCACAGGGACTATAGCAGCGGCTCTCAACCTGTGGGTTATGTTCAATTTAAAAATATCTTGAATATCAGATATTTACATTATGATTCATAACAGTAACAAAATTACAGTTATGAAGTAGCAACACAAATAATTTTATGGTTAGGGGTCACCACAACATGAGGAACTGTATTAAAGGGTCACCGCATTAGGAAGGTTGAGAACTACTGGACTATAGGAATACCTGCAGTAAATGATATAAGAAATACAGAATGGAAAAACTAGGAAAGAAAGAACGGTAATGAAAACTAATACCTTAAAACAGATGATATAAAGTCTAACTCAAGAACTGAATGTCCTAAAAATTAGAATAATCCAGATAGGAATATTCAATAAGACAATAAGAAATATCAAAATAAAATGAAAGATTAGAAAATGGAAGAAAATCTAAGAATATAGTACCAAAAATAACTGACGTGGAAGACAAGTGAAGAAGACACAATCTAAGAATTATCAGACTATCTGGAAATTATGATTAGAAAAAAAGTCTAGATACTACATTTTAGGAAATTATAAATGGAAACTTTCCGAACTTTTAGACCCAGAAGGCAAAATGAAAACAGAAATAATCTGCTGGTTATCTTCAGAAAGAAAATTCAAAACAAAAACTCCCAGAAACAAGTCAAAATCCAGAGCTCCTAAGTAAAAACAAAGCAGTTTAAATACCAAAGAACCACAAAAAGGATTACACAAGACCCAACTGCTGACACTAAAAAGATGAGGAAAGCTTGGAATTTGATATTGCAAAAGACAAGAGATAAAGGTTTTCAACCAAAACAACCAGTTTACAATGGAAAAAACTAAGTAAAATCCTAAAGGGTGAAAAATTTAATTTTAATTTTAATTCCAATTAAATAATTGGAAGATGGTTTCCAAGTATTCTGGTCAGAACTGAATAGATATTTTAAAATGGAAGTGCAGGTGCCAAGAGAAACACAGAAATGCACACGTATTTGTTTAACCAAACAAAAAAGTATGTTGGGATGAATTGTTTCTATGTTAATAAGGAGATAAGAGAACCTTAATATCTTCTAGGGCCATGGAGAAAGGCTAAAATTATATAGAGTCTGTGGGTGGTTTTGTTCGGTGTAAATGATGTTGGGAAAAGACAAAAATGGGAGGCCAAGGGACTATATTGGGGAGAAAAGGAGGAAGAAGTGAAGAAAAATCACTATTAAGAAAGTGCTTAAGATTGAAGTCTGTACATATTAATGGGGGAAGGGATGAGGGGACCAAGTATCCTATGAACCTCACTTTTAATCTGAATCAGATAAAGGAACATTGAGCACAATTGAACACATCCATCCATCTATATACAAAAATGTCATTATAGAAATCCATTGAACTCAAAAGGGAACTAGAAGGGGCCAGGGACAAGAGAGGAGCAGAGAAAGATCTATAGTAGAAGGTAGGATAGGTGAGGGAGTGAGAGAAACAAACTCAAATGTTGAAGGGAAGAATGTGAAGGAAGAATTAAAAGGAAGGATGAAAGAGATCAGGGTGAAGTAAGGAGAAGAGGAGAGGTGAAACAAAGAGGAAGCAGATTGTTTCCCTTATGAGGTCACAAGCATCAGGCAAACTTTCTTCTCCCATCTTCTTGTTTATAAAGAGGGATATGAAAGCAAAGAGAGAAAAAAAGTACAAGGGGACAGGATGGAGGGAAATATATGATTCATAATCAGAAGACTGAATGTGAATGGATTAAACTCACTCATAACATAGAAGAGAATAAATTAAAGGGACTAAAAGATAGTAGAATGAATTAGAAAGCAGAATTTAATAATGTGATGCTTATAAGAAACACACTTGAAACACAGTCATATGGAGTTCAAATGAGATCCTGGAGCAAAATTATGTTTCAGCTGAACTAAAAAAAGCAAGATAGAAAAAGTTATTAATTATTTTGCTGGATTATGTAGCTGTGCTTTTAGGCCTTTATTTTTATATTTTAAAAAATTTTTCAATGGGGGTGGTAGTAGAAGGGAATAATTATTTATATGATACATACTATGTAGCAGGTACTGTGTTAAGTGCTTTACAAATATTATTTAATTTGATCTGCACAATAGCCCTGTGAGGTAGGTGCTATTACTATTCCTATTTTGCAGTTGTGGAAACTGAGACAAAGAGAAGTTAAGTGACTTGCCCAGGGTCATCTAGCCAGTAAGTGTCTGAGGCTGGATTTGAACTCATCTTGACAAATTAAATTTTAAAAAAACACATGCTTGTTAAATGGAAAAAAAAATCTATTTTAAAATAAAAGAAATAATTTCCCCCAAACAAATAACCTTGACTTAAAAAACAGAAATTGGGTATTGAGGATTGATGAAATAAAGAGACCAACCTATTCTTTTAATGGCTCCTCACACATTATTGACATTTATCCATAGGTATGGGGGTATGAGCAAGACCATAAACCCCAATCCCTTGTATCTTTGTCATCCAGCTGGAAATTGAATTTATAGGTATAAAGGAGACAAAAGGTAAGAATGCCTCATCTAGCCTGTTGTGGGAGAACCCAAAGCACCTGGTCTGAGGCTCATGAAAATTAGATGCTGGGGGAGCTCAGCTTCTTGTAGAGGAATTTCCCCAGCCTACCTGGCATAGGTAGAGGGAAGAGTTTGCAGAATTCAGATGCCAGACCAAGAGAAAATCAAGGCATGGATTTAAAAAGAATGTCTCTCCTCCTTATTATTTTTTTGTTTGCCTTTCATGAAAATCTGTTTGTGGAGGAACTTTGAGTCTAATTGTTGCAGGCAGATGCTTGTGCTCTTTTAGCTTAGTCAGATGGGAAGCAGGAGGAGGAGGAGGAGGAGATAAGAATAGCTCTGGGGGGAGGGGTGATATCGGGAAGGCCAATGCAAATTCTGTGCGATGAGTAGATTTTTTAAAAAAGTAGAAGAGGTAAGAGCAGAGCCTAATGATTCCTTTAAATGATGTTCAATGCTACCAAAATGATAACATATCAATCATTCACATTTACACAGTGCTTAAAGTTCAAAAAATCCTTTCCCACAATGATACTGTGTTGTGGGTGTTAATGAATAGGTCAAACCATGATTCTCAGTGGTTATAGTGGATAAAACACTTATGTAAATAGCATAAGGCTAACATTTAATTCTGATGCGTCAGCACGATGTGTTAGTGACCTTAGTGTCTCAAAGTTATGCCACAGATTCACAGAGTTTCATAATTGGAATGGGCTTCAGAGTGCTAACCAATACCAAGACAGCAGTACCTTCTACAACTAGTCTTTCCTTGAAGGACTCCAATGAGAGGGAAACTGCTACCTCCCAAGGTAGCCCATTCAACTTTTACACAGTTCAACTGTTAGGAGGGGCAGTGGAGAGAAAGAGTCAGCAAGACTGAAGTTCAAATGTGACCTAAAATGCTTACTAGCTGTGTGACCTTGGACAAGTCACTTAACCCCATTTGCCTCAGTTCTTCAACTGTAAAACGAGCTGGGGAAGGAAATGGCAAACCACTCCGGCATCTTTGCCGAGAAAACACCAAGTGGGGGGCACTAAATGTCAAACATGACTGAAATTATTGAACAACAACCACCACAGCTGTTAGGAACTTTATCTTTAAAATAAACTTATGTGCCTCTCTGCAGCTTCTGCCCACTGCTCCTAGTTCTACCCCCTGGGGCAAAGTAGAACAAGTTTAATTTCTTTTCCACATGACAGTCTTTTAAATATTTGAAGGCAGTTATGTCTCCCTTAATTCATATCTTTTCCCAGGTTAGACTTTCCTAGATACTTCAATTAACTGTCATGGGGCATGGTCTTCACCATTAAGGTTACTTTACTTTGCACATGTTTTGGTTTGTCAACATATCCTTTTAAAAACGTGGTGCCCAGATCTCAACACAGTATTCTAGTTGTAGTCTAAACATGGGCATACAGTACAATTTCAAGGTCCTTAACCTTATAGGTCACCAACCTGTGGTTGCTTTCCAGCTTACCAAAATCTTTGTTAAAATGTGGTGACCATTACTGCACATTTCGGCTAACCAGAAAAGAGTACAGTTGAACTACTGCCTACCTAGTCCTGATGTATATATTATTTCATCTGCCATATCATACTGGCTCAGACTGAGTTTTCATTTCACTAGAATTCCAAGATCTCTTTCAGATGAACTGCTCTCTAGCTACACCTGTACTTGAGAAACTGATCTTTTTAACCCCGAGTTAGACTTACATTTAACCCTATGAAGATTTATTTTATCTGATTCAACCCAATATTTTAGCCTGTCAAAATCTTTTTGGATCCTCACTGTCATGAGATGTTAGCTTTCCCTCCTAGTTTTTTCCTAGCTACAAATTTGATGGGCATACCATCTGTGATTTTATTCAAGTCATCGATAAATATGTTAAACAAAGCAAGGCTAAGGAGAGGTACCTAGAGCAGTACCAGTTGATACCAGACTTAGAATCTATGCAGCCTGTTCTGAAACAACGTAACTATACTAATGACCAGCCTACACCTTTCCATCTTGACCACAAAAACAGCATGAGAGGCCTTGCCAAATTTAAGTAAATTATTTCTACAACATTTCCCTCTCCTACTAGTCTAGTGCTTCTTTTTAAAAAATGGACATGATGGCATTCTTGAACAACCTTGATTGTTTTAAGTGATCTGTTTCTGAGGAAATTGTGCTGGGCTGTGTGTGTGTGTGTGTGTGTGTGTGTGTGTGTGTGTGTGTGTGTGTGTGTGTGTGAGCACTGCTTCCTTTTCTTCCCCTAGACCCACTGGTAAACCTTCTTTGAAATCTTTAAGTTAATTTTTAGAGTTTTATTAATACAACACAGTCATTTTTGAAAAGTAACCTCCTCCTTGTCCACCCCATTGTGAGACTTTCCTTGCAAAGAAAGGCAAAGACCTTACTTGACTATTGGTTCCTTTTCAAGATGTTTAGAACTCCCCCTTTCATACATTCTAATATTTTGCCAAAAATGGAAGTAAAATTCATTAGCCAGTAGTTTGCATCTTCTTTATTTTTGACAATCAGGACAGCGTTTGCCTTTTCCCAGTACTGGAGCACCTCTTCTATTCTCCATGATCTTTCAAAGATCTCTGACAGTAAGTATGCCTTAGCGAAAACATTTTTGCTAGCTCTTTTAGTACCTTAGGGTGTCTGAACTTAGTGACAAATTTATTAAGGGCATCTGGCCTATACATTTTTATCTTGACAACAAGAACAGCATGAGAGCCTTTGACAAATTTGGGTAAACCATATCAATAACCTTCCCCTGTCCTACCAGCCTATTAAAAAAAAAGAAAGAAAGAAGGGTAGTCTGGAATGACCTGGGTTATTAATGTATTATTTCTTACTAGCTTTTTTCTTATCTTTGGTTTAAACTCCCTATTAGCCATTTTTATTTTGTCTATAACAGTATAAAGGTTATTTTCTTTGGCAGAGAAAATAGAAGCAAAATAAAGAATTAAGTAGCTCTTCCTTCTGTTTTCTCTAATCATAGTTCTAACAGTGCCAAGCACCATCCTGTCTCATTTTTTATCGTCCCCTTATCTTTAACATATTTATTTTTTGTTTTCCTTAGCATTCCTTGACAGCCTCATCATTTTGATCTATTTTTCAAAATAAACATCATCAATTCCTTCTACCAATCTTGATTGGGCATGGTTCCTAATCTCCTTATAATCCTGGCCACCCTCATCAGTGTGTACCTCATTTTGTCAATATTCCTTCTAAAATATGGAGTCTGGACCAAATATGTTCTGACTTGAGCAGAGTAGAACCAAGGTCTTCTGTTTACCAGTTCAGTTTTATTCCCATTACCCTACACCAGTAGGGAAAGATTCCTCATCCCATCTGGGACTCCAAGTCTCTGCTTATGCCACCTTACCCCTTTGTCCACAGGAACTTTCACATCCATAGTGAGAGATCCGGTTTCCCCATTGATCATGGCTGTTCTCAGCTGCAAGGAGAAGAGAAACATTGGAATTTATCTCCTGGATAAATATCTACTGGAACCCTGGAGAGGATAGAGGATACCAAGCATCCCACTTGAGTGGAGGTAAAGATGAATGTTGGCAGTCTCTGTTCTCTTTAGTCTGGATAGACTCCACACATGGAATCCAGAATCAATTCTGGGATTTGGGGAGTTCACTGCAATCATTCAATTCAACTAATTATTTATGAAGTGCTTGCTATATGTTGCACATTACACAAAGATGAAAAAGACCCTATCCTTGAAAAGCGTATAGTGCAATTGTGTTGAATACACAAATAATTAGGTTTCAAGGTAGAGAGTATGAAGACAAAAAGGAGACATCCAGACAAGGTTCTAGAATTCTGAGGTGAGAGGGACCATTTTAAACTGGGTATATGTGGCATAGAGAATCAAGGAAGAGGGGATATAGCTGATCCAGGTCATGAACAAAATAGATTGCATGAGGAAGAGATTTGCTTCAGGGTGGATCGACGTGCAGCATATTTTTTGTGGTTTTTTTGTTGTAGTAATAAGCTTCTTGGAAGAAGTTCTTGGAATGCAGACTGGTTTTTGTTGTTGTTGTTGAGTCATTTCAATCCTGTCCAACTCTCCATGATCCTATTTGGGGTTTTCTCGGCAAAGTTACCAAAGTAGTTTGCCACTTCCTTTTCCAACTCTTTCTACACATGAAGAAACTGAGGCAAACTGGGCTAAGTGACTTGCCTCGGGTCACAAAGCTAGTAAGTGTCTGAGGACTGAGTTGAATTTAGGTCCTCCTGACTCCAGGGTTGGGGCCCTCTCCACTGTACCACTAAGTCTCAGAGGGTTGGTTGACTTAGGCATTTAGAGATTAAATCAATTTGTCAGGGTGACACAGACAGTATGTGTCAGAGGCAGGGCTTGAGCACATGATAACAGTATATTTTATCGTGATAAAGACAATACAACAGAACTTCACACTTCTATAGCATCTTAAAAGCGCTCTCCTCACAACAATCTGAGGTAGGTTAAATATTGTTATCCCCATTTTACAGATGGAAAAACTGAGGCTCAGAGGGTCTGAGTGATTTGCCTATTGCTAGCACACATCCTCATGTCTTGAACCTGATCTGACCACAGATTGAGTGCTTCCTTTTTAGATCGCTGAACCTCGAAGGCTGAGGTAGCTAGGCAGGAGTATGGTCTAAAAAGAAATGAAGAAAGACCCTCTTTTCCCATAACGGGATCCAACAATTGCCACAATAGCTGCAGAATGAGTCTGAGGGAAGGAGACCATATGTAATTGGAAGAGGCATTTGGGCATCACTTTGGTTTTTGGGGAAGTGCCTTATGTCAGGGAAACAGACCGAGTCATTCATTATAATTATTAGAACAAGTGGATCTCAGGTTTTTGTCATTCTTTTTCTCTGAACGCTTGCATACATTCTGCCATTCATTCTCTGGACAACCCAGTGAAAGAGGGAGGAGAGCGTGATTTTTATCTCCATTTTACAGCCAAGCCAAGAAATGAAGTGAAGGGCTCCAAGTCATGTTGAAATGTCTGTGGCAGAATCAGAATCGGGCCTGGAATCGAGGTGTCCTCATTCTCACAATCATGTCACATTCATGTAGTGTTGGCAAAACACACCTCACAGCAGCCCTGTGGTGGAAGCAGCGCAAGTGCGCAGATTCTGATTTCATATCTGACAAAACAGAGGGGCAGAGTGGCTGAGGGCCTTGGCTGTGCTCCCATGGCTAGTGAGTGCCTAAGGCAGGATTTGAATCCAGGTCTTCTGACTCCAAGCACAGAGCTCTAGCCACTACACCACAATTCCTCTCATTCACACAATTTAGAATGTCCACTCCTAAACTCAGAGCATTTTTTTTTTGCTGTGAAATTTTATTCAGAATATCTGGACCCCATCCCTTAAAGTAGAAAAAACAAGGACTTGCTGCCTGCCTGTTCCCCCACACAGAGGCTTCTAAGAGGAGATTGAACACAAAGCTTGTGCACATGAGAATAAGGTGGTTGGTAGATGTTTAGGAGCGGCAAGGTGGTGCAGCAGATAGAGCGCTGGGTCTGGAGTCAGAAAGATCTGAATGCAAACCCAGTCTTGGATACTTGTTTAGCTGTGTGACCCTGGACGAGTCACTTTACCACTATTCACCTTAGTTTCTTCATCTGTAAAATGGGGATAATAGTAACATCTACTTCCCAGAGTTGTGAGAATCAACTAGGATAATAATTGCCAAATGCTTAGGGCAGTGCCTGGCACTGGGTAAGCTCTATATAAATGTTAACTACCATTGTTATCAT
The DNA here is from genome assembly GCA_028627135.1 of Pseudochirops cupreus. NCBI lineage: Eukaryota > Metazoa > Chordata > Mammalia > Diprotodontia > Pseudocheiridae > Pseudochirops > Pseudochirops cupreus. Next base: position 13,317 of record JAQQSU010002768.1, read on the forward strand.
AAAGCTTCTGTGCAGGTGAACAAGGTGGTGTGTGGATGTTTAGGGGCAGCTGGGTAGAGTGCTGGGTCTGGAGCCAGGAAGACCTGAGTTCAAATGTGGCCACAGACACTGGCTGTGTGACCCTGGTCAAATCACTTAATTTTAATTTGTCTCAGTTTCCTCATCTGTAAAGTGGGGATAATAATAGCATCTACCTCTCAGGCAAAGGTCAAATGAGATAATTGCAAAGCACTTAGCACAGTGCCTGGCACACACCCAGTTATTGTTGGCACATTGCTGTTGTTACATCCAAGCTGCTCTACCCTCTACCCTCCCTTTCCCTCACTCACAATTTCATCTTGGTCTTCCCATTCCACTTCGGAGAGATCCACACTGTTGTAGTTGGGCTTGGGTTTCCACTTCTTTCCATCTTTGTACTGCAGTAAGAAAAACCATGCGTAGGATGAAGTCCCACCTACCTGGAGCCTCCCTAAATGTTCATAAAAGCAAAGATTCCAAAACCCTGAGAGGCCAACAACTCAACAAGTATTTATTTAGTATCTACCCTGAGCAAGGCACCATGTAAAGTGCTGAAGGAGTCTTTCCATCAGTCAATAAATATTTATTAAGCACCTACTATATGCCAGGGAATCTGTTAAGTGCTGGGGGTACGAGAGAAGGTGAAAGGCATTCCCGACCCTCACATGTTTAAATAAGAAATGGTCCCTCATGGGTTAAGGAATTTGCCATTTACTTGGAAAGCCATAGGGAGCTGTTAAAAGCTTTTGCTCTAGAGAAGTGAAATGAGGCTCTTTTCATGGTGGTAAAGAACTAGAAGCTAAAGGGTGCCCATCAGTTGGGGAGTGACTGAACAGATGACCAATGACCTAACAGAATTTCATAAAAAATCATGGAAGGGACTCTGTCAAGGAAACCTGGGAAGTTCCTATGAATTGATACAGGGAAGTGAGCAGAGCAATTCACACCGTAACAATGACATTGTAAAAACAAACAACTTTGAAAGAATTTACAGGGGTGGGGAGGCCTTGAGGCCACATATGGCCCTCTAGGTCCTCAAGTGTGGACCTTTGACTGAACCCAATTTTGGGCGGGCCACATGTGGCCTCCAAGCAGCAGGTTTCCCACCCTTGAATTAAAAACTCTGATTAATACAATGACCAACCATGATTCCATGACTAATGATGAAAAATAACCTCCTCTTCAACTTATCATCTTAGAGAGTTCCTTAGAACATTGAGAGATTAAGTGACTTGCCCAGG
>JAQQSU010002769.1:0-14575 GCA_028627135.1 Pseudochirops cupreus
TAAAATCAAGAATCACCTACCCAGAAAAATTGAGTATAATATTCCAGGGGAAAATATGATCATTCAGTGAGGTGGAGGACTTTCAAACATTCTTGCTGAAAAAACCAGAACTGAAAAGAAAATTTGACACTCAAATGCAAGAAGCATGAGAAGGTAAACATGGAAAAGAAATCATAAGGAACTGATCAAAGTTGAACTATTTACATGCTAACATGAAAAAACAATCATTGTTACCTATGAAACTTTTCTCAGTATGAGGATAGGTGAAGGGAATACAAATGTGTATATCTATCTATCTATCTATTTATCTATCTATCTATCTATCTATCTATGTACATATGTATGTATACATACACATATGCCTATATAGGAGGGTATATATATGCATATGAATACATATCTGAGTATGTGTATGTATGTGTACATAGCAGGCACAGGGTCAATTGAACAGGAAGGAATGATACTTTAAAAGGTGAAATTCTGAGGTGGGAGGGCAATAGAATGAGAGGAGACAGGGAGAGACAGAATGGGGTTAATCATGTCATATAGAAGAAGCAAGGAATAAATGTTACAATGGAGGGGAAGAACAGGAAGGCAAAAGGGAAAGGGTCAACCTTACTCTCATTGAATTTGGCTTTCAGAAGGAATGACAAAAACTGTAAACTCGGTATCTTGCCACACAGGAGAGTAGGGGGTATGGGGATGAGAGTGGGATGATGGAGGGAAGGGCAGGGTATAGGGGAGGGTTGCTGGACACATACACTTCTGTAAAGAGTTAGGGACAGGGTAGAAAATAGATCAAGGCAGCATGGGATAGGAAGGATGGATATATAATCAGTTTCTCACAATATATCCATTGTGGAGATGTTTTGTGTAACTACACATGTACAGCCTGTGTTGAATTGCTTGTCTCTCCAGTGGGGGTGGGTGATGAAGGAGGAAGGGAAAGACTCTAGAATTTAAAGTTCTATAATCAAATGTTTTATATATATATATATATATATATATATATATATATATATGTATGTATGTATGTATGTATATATTGTTATTATTATTAACTACATGCAACTGGGAATTAAGATATACAGGCACTGAGGCAGAGAGATCCATCTTACCCTACTGGAAAGTCAGAAGGGTGATGGAGGAGGACACAGGAGAGAGCAGATTGGGGGAGGGGTTATACAGTGAGATAGGGCTGTTGTGGAGTGGTGGGCAGGAGAAAGATGTGGAGAAAATTTGTAACTCAAAATCTCATGGAAATGAATGATGGAAACAAGAAAATAAATAAGTTAATAATAATAAAAAAAGAAAAAGAAAAGTGCATACCTTTTGACCCAGCAATAGCACTTCTAGGGTTGTATCCCAAAGAGATCATAGAAGTGGGAAAGGGACCCATATGTATAAAGATATCGATAGCAGCTCATTTTGTGGTGGCAAAGAATTGGAAATCAAGGGGATGCCCATCAACTGGGGAATGGCTGAAAAAGTTGTAGTATATGAATGTATTGTAATACTATTGTGCTATAAGAAATGAGGAGCAGACACACTTCATATTTACCTGGAGAGACTTATATAAACTGATGCTGAATGAGGAGAGTAGAACTAGGAGAACTTTGTACACAATTGCAGACACAACATATGTGTAATGACTAACTTTGATAGACTGGGCTCCTCTCAGCAATACAAGCTTAGAAGACAACTCCAAAAGACTCATGATGGAAAGGGATATCCATATCCAGAGAAACGACTATGGAGTCTGAATGCAGAGTGAAGCAAACTCCTTGCTCTCTCTTTTGTGTTTTGTTTTATCCCTTCTTTTTCATTATCCACTCCTTCCTTACCACTTGACTGTTTAATGTGATGGTATTTGTAGATCCTATATTTCATTGCATGCTGCCATGGGGTTGTGGGGGGAGGGGGGAAGAGAGGGAGGGAGAGAAAATTTGAAACTCAAGGGAATGTGGAACTGAATGATGTAAATCAAAAAAAACAAATACATTTTTTTTAAATACTTGAATTTGTTTTAAAAAATTAATTTTTATTTCCCCTGTAGCCACATTACTACACCTATGCTATTCCTGTGAAATGTATTCCTTTGTGTGTATAAATTTAACTTAATTATATTATTGGTTTAATTTTTAATAAGTAAATTAAATTGTTCAAATGATGACAAAAACAGATATTCTCTTTGGTTTTCAACTAATATAAGAATTTCTTTTATTTTAGTTATGTCTGTGTTTATTATTCTAATGCGCCATTCTTCAAGATGAATCACTTTGTATGACTTTCTATATTCCTTTGTATTGTTCATGTTTATTATTCATAATGATTCAGTAAGGTTCACTATGTTGATATATTTTTTTAAAATTTTTGTTATTTATTTACATTCAGTTTACATCATTCATTTTCCACAATCCCTTGAGCTTCCAACTTTCTCTTCTTCCCTCTCCTCCCCGCCCCCCACCACCATGGCAGCATGCAACCATTATAGGATCTACAAAAACCTTCACATTAAACATTAGTCGCATTGTAAAGAAGGATTATAACCAATGGGATGAACAATGAGAAAGAGGAAACGAAACAAAACAAAACAAAACAAAACAAGAAAAAGGGAGAGAACAAGTAGTTCACTCTGATGTGCATTCAGACTCCGTAGTTGTTTCTGTGGATGTGGATATCTCTTTCCATGATGACTCTTTTGGAGTTGACTTCTGTAATGATATTGGGATTTGAAGATCTTGATGCCCCTTAAACTTGCTGACGTAGTAGGAAGGGGTGGAGCAAGAGAACACCAGAACCAAGCTTGTTTCCATGTGGTGCTGACTGGAAGCAGCGGCAGGGGCAGCAGCAGCAGCAGTTGCAGTGTGCACTTTTTTCTTTGAGCATGCCAGAATCTCTGCTAAGGACTCCTGCTGAGGACTGCCTGGGACAAGAACTGCCAGGGGCCGGAGCTGCTGGGAGCAAGCTGCCTGGACGCTGAGCAGTTGCGTGCATGAGGAGAGAAGGATCTTTGCCTGAGATAGCCTGTCCTGTTTGAAGGCTTGAGAATGTGGGTGTTTACTGCTTTAATGACATGTGCCAACTTTGTAACTACTGTGTTGGCTTTCACTTTTTGGTTTTGGAATTCAGTTTTCTGGTATTTAAGTGAATGCTCTAGCTATATTTCTTATGTAGAGAGCCTGTTATATTTCATGATTACTAACCATATCAGCATGCTTATAGTTACTGTAGGCATTGTGAATGCTGCATTGCTGATACAACTTCTAACCTTGTATTGCTGAGAGGAGCCCAGGCTATCAAAGTTAGTCATCACACATACGTTATGTCTGTAATTGTGTACAAAGTTCTCTTGGTTCTGCTCTCCTCACTCAACTTCACTTTATATGTCTCTTCAGGTTATTATGAAGTCTGCCTGCTCCTCATTTCTTATAGCACAATAGTATTCCATTACATTCATGTACTACAACTTGTTTGTCCATTCCTCAATTAATAGACATCTCCTTGATTTCCAATTCTTTGCCACTACAAAAAGAGCTGGTATAAATATTTTTGTACATATGGGTCTTTCTCCCACTTCTATGATCTCTTTGGGATACAGCCCTAGAAGTGGCATTGCTGGGTCAAAGGGTATGCACTTTTTTATAGCCCTTTGGACATAGTTCCAGATTGCTCTCCAGAATGGTTGGATCAGTTCACAACTCCACCAACAATTAGTGTCCCAATTTTTCCACATCCTCTCCAGCACTTATTATTTTTCTGTTTTGTCATCTTAGCTAATCTGGCCAGTGAGAATGTAGTACCTCAGAGTTGTTTTCATTTGCATTTCTCTAATCAGTAGTAATTTAGAGCATTTTTTTCATATGCTTATAGATATCTTTAATTTCTTTCTCTGAAAACAGCCTGTTCATATCCTTTGACCATTTATCAGTTGGGGAATGACTTGTATTCTTATAGATTTGACTCAGTTTTCTGTATATTTTAGAAATGAGGCATTTAGCAGAGAGAAAATGGTTATAAAAATTCCCAATTTTCTATTTCCCTTACAATCTTGCTTATATCGTCTTTATTTGTGCAGAAAATTTTCAATTTAATGTAATCAAAATGATCCATTTTGCATTTCATAATGCTAACTCTTGTTTGGTCATAAAATCTTCCCTTCTCCATAAATCTGACAGGTAAACTATTTCTTGTTCTCCCAGATTGCTTACAGTATCAGCCTTTTTACCTAGATTGTGTACCCATTTAAATTAATTTTGGTATATGGGGTAAGATATTGGTCTCTGCCCAGTTTCTGCCATACAGTGTTCCAGTTTTCCCCACAGTTTTTGTCAAATAGTGAGTTATTATCCCAAAAACTGGAGTCTTTGAATTTATCAAACAGTAGATTACTGTAGTCATTGACTGCTGTGTCACGTGTACCTAATCTATTCCAGTGATCCACTACTCTGTTCCTAAACCAATACCAAGTAGTTTTGATGACTGCTGCTTGATAATACAGATTAAAATCTGGTATGCCTTGGCCACCTTCCCTAGCATTTCTTTCCATTAATTCCCTTGATATTCTGGACCTTTTGTTCTCCCAAATGAATTTCGTTACAATTTTTTGTAGCTCTCTATAATACATTTTTGGTAGATTGATTGGTATGGTACTAAATATGCAATTTAATTTACATAAAATTGTAATTTTTATTGTATTAGCTCCACCTAGCCACAAGCAACTGATGTTTTTCCAATCAGGTAGATCTGATTTTATTTGTATGAAAAGTGTTTTGTGTTCATATAGGTCCTGGGTTTGTTTTGGCAGGTAGATTCCCAAATATTTTATAATATCTGTAGTAACTTTAAATGGAATTTCTCTTTCTATCCCTTGCTGTTGAATTCCATTACATATATATATTTATATATATATGTATATATATAGGAATGCCAAGAGTTAATGTGGGTTTATTTTATATCCTGCAACTTTGCTAAATTTATTTATTATCTCAAGTAGTTTTTTACTTAATTCTCTAGTATTCTATAAGTATACTATTGTATCACCTGCAAAGATAACTTAGTCTGTTCCTCACCTAATTTGATTCCTTCAATTTCTTTTTCTTCTCTTATTGCTACTGCTAACATTTCTAGTACAAAATTGAATAAGAGAGGTGATAGTGGACATCCTTGTTTCATCCCTGATCTTACTGGAAATGCTTGTAGCTTATCCCCATTACATAGGATACTCGCTGATGGTTTAAGCTAGAAGCTACTTATTATTTTAAGGAAGACTCCATTTATTCCTATACTTTATGGTATTTTTAATAGGAATGGGTGTTGTATTTTATCAAAAGCCATTTCTGCATCTATTGAGATAATCATATGATTTCTGCTAGTTTTGTTGTTGATATGATCAATTATACTGATAGTTTTCCTGATATTGAACCACACTTGCATTCCTGGAATAAATCCTGCCTGATCAAATTCTCATGATAAATTGCTGTAGTCTTTTTGCTAATATTTTATTTAAAATTTTTGTATCTATATTCATGAAGTTAATTGATCTATAATTTTCTTTCTCTGTTCTCTCTTCCCAGTTTAGGTATCAGTACCATATTTGTGTCATAAAAAGAATTTGGTAGGACTCCTTCTTCTCCAATTTCCCTAACAATTTGTTACGTATTGGAATCAATTGTTCTTTAAAGTTTTAGTAGAATTCACTAGTAAATCCATCTCATCCTGGAGATTTTTTCCTAGGGAGTTCATTGATGGTTTGTTCAATTTCTTTTTCTGAGATGGGGTTATTTAAGTAATTTACATCCTCTTCAGTTAATCTCAGCAACTTATATTTTTGTAAATATTAATCCATTTGACAAAGATTGTCAAATTTATGTTCATACAATTGCGCAAAATAATTCCTAATTATTGTTTTAATTTCCTCCTCATTGGAGGTAAATTCACCTTTTTCATTTTTGATACTTTTAATTTGGTTTTCTTTCTTTTTTTTATAATATTGATTAATGCTCTGTCAATTTTTATTGTTTTTTCATAAAACCTGCTCTTAGTTTTATTTATTAATTCAATAGTTTTCTTACTTTCAATTTTATTAATCTCTCTTTTGGTTTTCAGTATTTCTAATTTAGTATTTGATTGGAGATTTTCAGTTTGCTCTTTTTAGCTTTTTCAGTTGTATGCCCAATTCATTGACCTCCATTTTCTCTATTTTATCCATGTATGCATTCAGTGTTATAAAACTTACCTTAAGAACTGCTTTTGTTGAATCCCACAAGTTTTGGTATGTTGTCTCATTATTGACATTCTCTTGAGTGAAATTACTGATTGTTTCTATCATTTCTTGTTTCACCCACTCATTCTTCAGGATTAAATTATTTAGTTTCCAATTAATTTTTAGTCTGTCTTTCCATGGCCCTTTATTACTTATAATTTTTATTGCATCATGATCTGAGAAGGATGCATTTAATATTTCTGCCTTTCTGCACTTAATTGTGAGGTTTTTATGCCCTAGTACATGGTCAATTTTTGTGTATGTGTCATGTACCACTGAGAAGAAGGTATATTCCTTTTTATCCTCACTCAATTTTCTCCAGAGGTGTATAATATCTCCCCTTTCTAAAGTTCTATTCAGCTCCTTAACTTCTTTCTTGTTTATTTTGAGGTTTGATTTAGCAAGTTCAGAAAGGGGGAGATTGAGGTCTCCTCCCAGTATATTTTTGATATCTATTTCTTCCTCTAATTCCCTTAACTTCTCCTCTAGGAATTTGGATGCCATACCGCTTGGTGCATTAATGTTTAGTAATGATATTATTTCATTCTCGATGGTTCCTTTTAACAGGATAAAGTTTCCTTCCTTATCTCTTTTAATTAGTTCTATTTTTACTTTTGCTTTATCTGAGATAAGGATTGCTACCCCCCCTTTTTTTTTTACTTTAGCTGAAGCATAACATATTCTACTCCAACCTTTTACCTTTACCCTGTATGTATCCCCCTGTTTCAAATGTGTTTCTCATAGATGGTATATTGTAGGATTATAGTTTTCAATCCCTTCTGCTATTCACCTCTGTTTTATGAGAGAGTTCATCCCATTCATATTCATAGTTATGATTACTATCTGTGTCTTTCCCTCTATCCTATTCCCTCCCTGTTTATGCTTTTATTTCTCCCTTCCCCTTCTTAAGAGTTTTCCTTTTCACTACCACCTCTCTCAGTATTCCCTCCCTATATACCTTCCTCCCTTTATCTACCCTTCCCCTTTACTACTTCTTCCCTCCCTTTTAACCACCCTCCATTTCCCCCTTTCCCCTCCTACTGCTTGTAGTGCACAATAGGTTTTTATACTTAACAATGTTATTCCCTACTTGAACACAAACTGATGAGAGTAAATTTCATGCAGTGTTCCTCTTCCTGCCTTCTTTCCCTCTACTGTAATGAGTTTTTGTGTCTTTTCGTGTTAGAAGCCTAAACTTAACTGATTTTGTTAATCCCTCCTTGAACCAAAACCAATGAGAGTAGAGTTCATATATGTTTATCTCCCTTCCTTCTTTCCCTCCACTATACTATGTTTTCGTGTGGCATAATTTACCCTTTTCTGCCTCCTTCTTTCCTTTTCTCCCATTATAATCCCTATGCACCCTTTAATAATGTTTTTTTAATCATCATATTAGTTCATTTATACCCACACACTATCTATGTTTATCCCTTTTAAATGTCATGATAATTATACAATTCTCAATATTGACAGGTATCAGCTTCCCATATAGGGATGTAAACAGTTTGTTCTTATTGAATCACAAGTTATGCGCATGTGTGTATGCGTGTGTGTGTATGTGTTTCTTGTTTACCCTTTTATGTCTCTCTTGAGTCTTGTATTTGGAGATCAAATTTTCCATTGAGGTCTGGCTTTTTCATCAGGAAGGTCTGGAAGTCCCTTATTTCATTGATTGATCATCTCCTTGCCTGAAATATTATGCTCAGTTTTGCTATATAGTTGATCTTTGGTTGTAGTCCAAGCTCTTTTGCCTTACAAAATATCATATTCCAGTCCCTCCAACCTTTTAATGTAGAATCTGCTAGGTCCTGTGTGATCCTGACTGTAGTTCCACAATATTTGAATTGTTTTTTGTGGCTGTTCTCAATATTTTCTCCTTGACCTGATAATTCTGGAATTTGGCTACAATTATTCTTAGAGTTTTCAATTTGGGATCTCTTTCAGGAGGTGTCCAGTGAATTCTTTTGATAACTATTTTACCCTCTGGTTCTAGGACCTCAGGACAGTTTTCTTTGATAATTTATTGGAGGATGTTGTCCAGGCTGTTTTTTTCATCATGGCTTTCTGGTAGATCAATAATTCTTAGATTATCTCTCCTGGATCTGTTCTCCATGTCAGTTGTTTTTTCCATTGAGATATCTTACATTTTCTTCTAATTTTTTCAGTCTTTATGTTTTGTTTGACTGATTCTTGATGTGTCATGCGTAGAGTCATTAGCTTCAACCTGACTGATTCTAATTTTTAGTGAATTATTTTCCTTGATTAGTTCTTGAAGCTCATTTTCCATATGTTCAGATTTCATTTTTAGGGAAGTATTTTCTCCAGTTAGATTTTGAACCTCCCATTCCAGTTCACAAATTTACCATTTTAAGGATTTGTTTTCTTGAATGAGATTTTTTTCCATTTTGGCCAATGTAATTTTAAAAGAATTGGTCAGTTTATCTTCTTCCTCTCTAATTTAGTTTTTAAAATCTTTCTTGAGCTCTTACAAGAATGCTTTTTGGGCTTGGGAGCAATTCGTCTTTCTTTCTGTGGTCTCAGGTGTGGATATAGAGTCAATGGTGTCTCCTGAGAGTGATTCCTCTCATTTGCAGTAATAGGATTCAATTGTCTTTGGTTTTCCCTTTCTAAGTTGCTTCCATCCCATTGTGATTGCCTATTTCTTGGCTTTTAAAGTGGATTTCTGCTGCTGGGGTACAGACCCATGCTTCTCAAGCTGGGATCTAGGGGCCTGATTGTTGACTTTGTGTGCTGTACCCTCTGGATGTCTAGACTGAGGCCAAGGCCAGGATGTCACTGTTTTCCCTGGGTTACCCTGAGTCTCACAGAGTAATGTGTGGGAGAAGGGTGGTCTGGTCACTTCAGGTTTCTGCCTCTGTGATCCTGGGCTACAGCTCAGGCAGGCTCAAGAGCTGGTGGCTGGCAGCACTTGTATCTGCAGATTTCCCTGATTGTACTAAGGTACTGTAATGCCATGCACAAGCAGCTTCCCAAAAGAATGCTACTATGAACAGCTTTTAAGGTTCTTATTACACAGTATACTGAACACTCAGTTTATTCAAGAACCAATCAAGGCAAACATTCACAACAAATCACAATATAATATTCACAATATTACATCTTATCAAAGAAAATCACAATATAGTGTTTACAACAGCTTATCGTTAAAATGGCCACATGGTTTTCACCAAAGTGGTCACAGTATTTAGAACAAAGAACAAGAGAACAATCATCTGGTATCCCTAAGGAGGTTTGCCTCCTTACTCAGTCATTCAGTCATCTCAAAATATAATAGTCACTCTTCCACTCATGGGGCAATCATAGGTTAACTTAATCAGTCACTTATCTAGCAATCAGTCACTAAGTATTGTTAGTCACTAAATGCAATCATTAGAAAATTACACAAAGCCCTCCACCCCCCCCCTCAATATTCAGGCAGAGGCCTTTTCTTCACCTTGACTTGGGGCGGTCTCTCAGATTTCCTGGATCCCCTTCCATGGTCCCAGATCCTACCTGAATCCACCAAATAGTCACCTGGATTCAGAGGCAGATAGCTCACAGGTCCTTCTCCAGTCCTCCGGGCAGTTCTTGTTACACACTGAAGCTCACAGGGACCAGCACATCTCAAAACCTTCACAACTTCTGTTCCTGGGAACTCAAGGATCAACCAAGCCACAACTAAACAAAGTATTAGCATCCTGGTCATGCTTCACTAGTCCTCTGGCAGTTTGCCTGGCCCTAGGACCCAGAAGAAATCTTGTCCTTCCAGGTGGCCTTCTCAACAGCAACTTCAGCCTTCACCAGATTCAGGTCTCCTCTCTTAGTTCTTAGTCAGCTTCCAGATGCTCACTGAAAGAAACTCTCTCTCCTCCACCAGGAGAAAAATTCTGATTCTGCCTCTCTGGGGATTTTCTTATATATACACACACAGCATTGGCTTCCTATATCAGCCCAACCCTTCCTGTTATGTCAGCAACAGGAGACAGAGTTCATACCCTCTGCCTCTTTCACAGAGGCTTGAGTAATGGCTAAATACCTGCTTAGTTGACATAACAAAAAGGGGTCTTCAAATTTAAATTAATTACCATTACAGGCTCTTCTGGGCTTCTGGTGTTAGTGCTTGCTGGCTCCACCCTCCTGGGCTTAGGTATCTCCTTCTGGTCAGCTGAGATGGGGTTTGTGGGGACTCCTCCCACCCTTCACTTTAGACTCAGCACAGCTTCAGTTACACCCTTCCTCTAGGACTCCCAAGCCTGCCACTATTTCAAGATTTTACACTGGGGAAATAATCTCTGAGTTTTCAGTGTCAAGGAGGGGGATTAGAGCAGCTAAAGTTTACTCCACCATCTTGGCTCCTGGAAGTTCAATTGGGTGATTTTTAAGCATAAAGGCTGTGGGCTGATAGCCCTAGGAGAAGCTTCTGACACTGCTGGGGGCTCTTCACTTTGTCTTACCCATCTCTGACAGATCTTCCAACCCCGTGGTGAGAGGTCTGCAAATTGCCCCTGCTGTGATTGAGTCTGCTGGCCACCGGTCAGGGCTTGCACTCACCCTGCTGTTGTCTGGTCTGTGGTCCTCACTAGTGTAGCCTCCACACACTCCACATTCCCCCTGTCCACTCCTATGTGCACACATTCCTGGACTGGGAATCTTCCATGCTCTGTCTCCCAATGGATTCTGTCATAAATTCATTCAGATTAACTTTTTAGAGGTTACTGATGAATTTCATGGAGTTCAGATAAGTTCCTGCTTTTACTCCACCATCTTGGCTCTGCCCACCAAGAATTTCTTTTTTTAAAAACACCTTTATCTAGTCATAGAATCAAGAGAAAGTAAATTTATTTTTTTAACTTTTCTTGTTTATTGTTTGTTCCTATTTATATAACAACTCAATTTACTTTTCTGTGTTTATCTCATTTTAAGTATTTTAAGTATTTAAGTATTAAGTATCTCATTTAAGTGAGATCAACACTTTAGCCTTGTTATATTTAGATTCAAGTATTTATTTAAGCTTTTTTTATAGCTTGTTTGCCCATGATTTGTTTTGGCCATATGACTCAGATATTTTCCCTTTGAAGCAGGAGGGAGTTTTCTCCTCCATTAGAATATCAACTCCTGGAGGCCAAGAAATGCTCTTTTGTATCCCCTTGCTTAGCATAATGCCTGACAACTTTTAGTGAAGGGTGTGGTCTGGTTGATGATTTTTAAGAAATATTCTTAGGGATGTATCTGTATTTCCTTTACTTTGTGGAATAGTACCTTCAGATCTCTTCCTTGATGTTTCAGACATAATGGAATAGTCCTAGGATTTTTGTATTGATTTTATTTGGTATCCAAAGGTCATTTTGGGGTCTGTCTATAATATTTATTATTTAACATGAAAATTCTGAAGCTTAAAAATAAGAGTGATTTCTTTTTAGTGTTTCTTTCTCTCCACGATCCGTGGATTCTAATAATTAGTATTTCAACCTCTATTTTCAATCAGTGTAAAAGAATTCCTTGTAATTCCTGCATTTTGGTGTTCAAGCTTTTCAGCTCATCATGTTTTCTAGACCTATGAAGCCCACCTTCAAAAAGACTTTACTCTTTGCATTTTAATCCTGCTTAATGGTAGGCTCATTTTTATTACTTTGGTTGAACAAAAATGAAAGGATGGAATAAATGATATTCAGTCATCTAATCAGGTGATGATTTCATCCTCATCATTCCCATATAGCTTTATGATGCTGTTACATTACAGACATTATGCCCTATATAGGGCCAAGTGCCAGTGGAATTCAGTTCTACTAATGAAGCTATTTTTTAAAATGATTTCCCTAAAGACCTCCTACCTTACTTCATTTATCCAGCTTATCAGATAATAACAGCAATAATGTCCTGAATGACTCCTGTCATTTTCTGCCTTTTTAGTTTGTGTCAGGTTGTCCCCCTGGCCCTAATCCTATATAAAGTACTTAACTGATATGGGGACACTTTGATATTTTGATTCTTTTTAGTCTATTTTTCTTTCAAATATCATTTTCTTCTTACTACTTTTAAAACTGAAAGAATATATTTGAGTTGGGTGAGTTACAATTGTTAGTTCTCAGAGTATTTCAAAGCTATGAATTTTAAAATTTGGCTTATGAAAGTATTTCAATGCATGTATTTCAACTGAGCAATGGCTCAGTCTGTGTCTCAGTCTAACTACCAAATTCAAAATATTAGTGATGAGAGCAGACTGTTTTGCTTTCTCTCAGTGCTTCTCCACAACAAAAACAACATTTGTGTCATTGTGGCTGTATGCAAAGCATGTGTCATGCAAAGAGAATGCCTCATTCCTCTCCTTAGAGAATTTACAACCTATTTGGGTAAAGAATAGGCATACATAAAACAAATAAGTGATAACAGAATGCATATGTTCATATTCTGTGAGATTAAAGGATAACTTTCTGTAGTAAAAGCTGCAGTAGTACAAAGGCAGTCCAGAGTAAAGCCACTGCCTGCAGCAAGGGTACATACACATAGCCCTGCACTGTTTTTGGTGGATACCACCTCTACAATACTTCAATCAATTTCTAGTCTCAGTGACATAGACTTTACTTGCACTCAGCTTTGTACATCTGTCTCTGGGGCCATGCTGGCCTAATGGCAAGAGAGCCTAGTAATCTAGCTAGTCCATAACCCTGACTATGCTTCACTTTCACCATATTTTTTTCAGTGCTGGTGCTGCTTCTGAACCACTTGAACCAAGGTTATATCTTAAAGAAGCTAGGTAATTCAGCTATGAAGTTTCTGCCCGGGGTCTATCATGTCCTTATTGGTGAGAGCCCATTAGATCTTGCTGTTTTGAGACCCCCAAATATACTTCACCCAGGCCATTTTCCTCTCATGATGCAATCTACCTACCATCCTTCCAACAACATATGCAAGCAAAACAGATTAACACTTTAGCCTTGTCTGAGATCACATGCCCCATTCTGTGCCTATGGTCCATTACCTCTTTGGTGAGAAATGGGAGATACATTTCATCATACATCTTCTGAAAAATTTTTCAATTGCCACTTTGATCAAAGCTCTTCAAAGTTCACTGATTCTACTGCCCATTCCTCTTAGTTCCACCCACTGAGGCCAAGCAGGACAAATATAATGTTTTTCATTAATGGCATCTTCCACATGACAGGTTATCAAATTCCAGACAGCTATCGTATTCCTTCTGACTCTTTTATAGGCTAGATGTCCTATCTCCCTTAAATTACCCCTTACTTAGCATGGACTTATTCCCCTTGTTGCCTTCTTCTGGATTCACTGTAGCTTAACATCATCTTTCCTAATTTGTGATCCCTAGAATTGGACAGAATATTTGAAATACAGTCTAACTAGAGAGATGCAGAAAAGTACTTCCCCACTCCACCCCCAAGTCTTGCATACTAAGAGTCTTGATAATCAATGTCATTGCCCAAAAGGAGATGATTATAACATTCATGCACCAGTCTACAGAGGATGGGAGGCAGGCATCCCAAAGTACTAACTCCTCCCCATTTTGTACATGTGGAGAAAGAATGACAGCAATTGCCAGGAGCCTGTACATTTTTTTCCAATTTATTTTAATTTTAATTTGTGGAATAAAACAACTATTTCTATAACAGTGTAATGAAAAATACTATTGGCACATGAAATTGCAAATCTATTATGTACAACTTGGTATTCCTTTTAAATATACAATAAAGGTATCATGTAAATTTCTTTTTTTCCTTTTTTTTCTTTCTTCCCCATCACAACTTAGAGATGCCTATGATTAGGCACAAATCGGTATATATATATATATATATATATATATATATATATACACATATATACACATATATGTACATATATGCATGCAGGTAAAATTATTCTATACATACTTCTGTTTATCATTCTTTCTTGATGCAGACATCTTTCTTCACATGTCTTTTATAATTTGTATATTTATACTAGTCACAATGACTTATTTGCTAAAAATTGTTCTTAAAACAATATTGCTGTTACTATACATAACAATCTCTTGGTTCTGCTCATTTCATCCTATTATTTTGTTCAAGTCTTTCCATGTTTTTCTAAGATTGTTGAACTAATCATTTCTTATAGCACAGTAGTATTCCATTACAATCATATACCACAACTACTTCAGCCATTCCCCAGTTGCAAGGATAAGCATTTCCCATTCCCTCCCTGCAAGGATAAGCACTGACTGAATCCACAGAGTTCAGAATACTCAGGAATGGATGTTGTCACTTCATTGTGTACCCCAAGATCATTCTTGTAACTGTTGATGTACAGGTAAATAAG
>JAQQSU010000277.1:0-30363 GCA_028627135.1 Pseudochirops cupreus
TACAGAAAAGTCAGAGGGGTGAGGAGGGAAGACATAGGAGAGAATAGACTGGGGGAGAGGGGATGCACTGGGATGGCTGTTTTGGGGCGGTGAGTAGGGGAAAGATGGGGAGAAAATATGTAACTCAAAGTCTTGTGGAAATGAATGATGCAAACTAAAATAAAATTTAAAAAGAAAAATAAAATATGTCAATACAAAATTGAAAAGAAAAATATTGTTTTTTTTTAAATAATGACTTTTAGAGGGAAGAAAGCAGAGCCAAAGAACAACATGAATGATGACTACTCCAGTATAAATAAAGTTAATGTGTAGAGTCAACAAAACTCTGGTAAATTACAATGGTTGATGTTACTACTGCACTCTAAAAGTTAAAAAAGAGGAGAGAACACCCAGTAGCCAGCCAGCAGACTTCCACTCTGACAGTGAACTCGACTGAGAAGCCCACTTTTGGTTCACTCCCCTCCCCAGCTTTGCAGCCAGCTGAGACAACTTGCTTCCTCATTTCCTATGTACAGTTAGATGGCCACATGAAGGCTTGTACCAGGACAGCCAGTGCAAACCATAGTGAGGGGATCCAGTCTCTGCAAGCCCAGAAAAAAGAACCAAGTTGGGAAAAAAGATGAGTAAACAAAAGAAAGCACTAAGGCCAATGAAGTAATAGTATGGGTACCCAAGAGGTAATCCCTAATGAAAAAAGAATAACTCTATACTAAATATGAGCCACTGAGATCAATGTGACTTGACCAAAAACACCAAAAGAATGGCTAGAAGAAATTAAGAGATAAAAACCAATAGAATGTATGGAAAGAGAGTAAGGAACTCAAAACATAACATAGAAAACCTTCCTCAAGTAACGGATAACTTGAAAAACAGAACTGAACAATGAGAGCTCAGTGATTCCACGCGATATTAAGACAGGATTACATTGTGCATGTATATATGTATGTATACATCAGTGTACATATATCAGTGTGAAACTCCACTGTCTCCACTTCCACAAATACTTTGTAAGCACTTACTGTGTAGCAAGTATTATACGACCCAATTACTGCTTTCATAGAGTTTATTATTATTATGTGGAAACTATTAGGAATATAAGTAGTGATATGCCAATAAATGTTTAACAACTGGCTCTCCAGAAAAAAAATGCAAGATACACATTAATGTTTAATCTGTGTTACTAATATTTTCTCCACCACTTTCTTAAATCTAGATAATCAACAAAATAATAAATCAAGCCCAGATTCGTAGCTTGTTGATTTCCAATATGGCAAAGCTCCCATTGAAAATTTAATGATTCCAGCATACCTCTGGGTGAGATACAAAAAAGGTAACAATAATTCACAATATAAGTGCTTTAGGACAGGTGCAAAACAAAATACTATGCAAAGTCTTTGGGGGGGGGCCTGTACAGCATACAGCCGGCAGGCCACTTGCGGCCCACCAAAGGATTTCAGGTGGCCCAAGGAAAATGTAGCGGATGCAAAAAAAAAAAAAAGTAAAGATGTAAAACTTGTCTGTGCCCCACTTAACCTGCCTTCCACTGGTCACTATTTTGCGGGTCATGTAACCTGGCCAGTGGGTGGTCACTGTACATTCTCTCCTGTTTGTCACGTGACCCGAGGCAACCAACCATTGTCAGTCTGTGTCTAGTCTGAGAAGAGTGAGAGTCATATATTTTTGTTGTTTTCTGTTGTTACTAAATGGAAACAGTAAGAAAACCTGAAAAATGTATTAAAACATGTACCACTTAGCAAAGTAATTTTTAAAACATTAATGTGATTTCCTGATAAATAAAAATCTTACCTATAAGTGTAATTAATTGATATGAATTGAAATTTGTTCTTTTGAAATAGGGTTTATTTGCAAAATAGTTTATTCATTAATTATATCTTTGCTTGGAAAGTAAGCTGCTAAAAACCTCTCTGAGGTCTGAAGAAGTTTAGCCTACTTTAATTTTGGGCCCTACCTACCAGAAAATTGTACAGGTCTACTTAGGGGGGAAAGTATCAATGAGAGAATCAGGAAAGGCTCAATGAAGGAGGTCTTTGAGATGGGCTTTAAGGAATGGGCAGAAACTCAAAAGAACCGCTAGGTGTCACAGTGGATAGAGTGCTGGGCCTAGACTTAGAGTCAGGAAGACTCACCTTCACGAATTCAAATTCGACCTCAGATACTTTACTAGCTGTGTGATCTTGGGCAAGTCACTTAACCCTGTTTGCCTCAGTTCCTCATTTGTAAAATGAGCCAGAGAAGGAAATGGCAAACCACTCCAGTATCTTTGCCAAGAAAACCCTAAAGGCAGTCACCAAGGGTCAGACACAAGTTCAAAATGCAAAGAGGGAAGGAGAGGCTTTCCAAGCACAAGGAGTAGCTTGCTTAAGGTAAGGATCTTTTAGTAATCTGGTTCTGTCCTCTTTTAAAAAACTGACTTTTTACTTCCAACTGGTGTTGTCTTTCTACTTGTCAAGGAGATTTTTTTTTCTGGCTAAGGTGGTTTTTAGTTTCATTGTCTATTTTTCATCAGTTAAGCTTCTTTAAATAACTATAAATGGCAATATTATCCACACGCGTTGCGTGGAGCTTGAGGAATAAGTAAACAACACTGAAGGGGAAACAGAAGTAATTGATAAATAATTATGGACATTTCATATGCTGACATTTTTTGGAAGTGAGAATAGTTATAAAGTAAATGAGAATGGTTTTGTTGATGATTAAAGTTAAGTTTAAAATTTTTTTTGTTGGTTCAGATCAGCAATTCCATTCTAAAGGTCGGCACTAGTCCGCTGTTCATAGTCTTAGAGTTGTCTGGCTTAGAGCTCTGAGGAGTTAAGCCATTTGCCAGGGTCACACACAGGCCTTCAACGGAGCCAGTTCACACAAGCTCAGGAGAGCAGATTGTTCAGTTTTCAATGTGAGCATTTACATCTCAAAAAGCATCAAGCACTAGAAACTGAGGCTTGATTTATTGTTTTATTGATTTCTAGATTTAAGAAAGGGCTGGAAAAAGTGTAAATTATGCAAAATGAATTTAAAAGTACATCCCCATCCCCACTCCCACCCCAAGAGCTGATTGTTAAACATTTACCATCACACCCCTGGTCACACAACAAGTATAGGCCATGGGAAGAACTTGAACCCTAGACCCTCAGACCCAGTCCATATCAACTATGGTGTGCTACCTCTCAAGTTCATAGTAAGTCATTTTTTAAAAAGACAGAAGCAAGGGCAAATTAAATGAGGATGTTTACAAAATCAGGGAACAGAAGGTAGAAATAGGGTCAGGAAGGTTAAAGACCGGAATGAATTGAAGCTTGTGATGAATGCTAAGGACAACAAAAAAGGCTTTTCAAAAATGTTGGCAGCAAGGGAAGGAACAAGGAAGTGATATTGGCTCTTGGAGACATGATAATGAATGATCCAGAAAAGGAAGAGCACTCACCTATTATATGGTTTCTTTTTTTCTACCCAAGGCTAACCATCTGTAGACTGGAAAGGATGAAACAAAGAAGGTTAGCAGGGAATCCAAACTTTTTCAAGGTAAGTGAAGAAAAAGAGAACCCCAAACTGCCCTCGGTGCATTCACATCATGAGATCCCCATGAATTATAGCTTAGGGGACTAAGAGAATTGGTGGCAGTGATTGTTGAACTAACACTGGTGATCTTTGAGGAGTCACAATAAACAGGACAGCTACGTGGTACAGTGGATAGAACATGGCTTAGAATCAGAAAGGCTCTAGCTTCATTAGTTCAAATAGACACTTTTTAGCTGTGGGACCTTGACACTTGACCTAACCCTGTTTGCCTCAGTTTCCTCATCTGTAAAATGAGCTGGAGAAGGAAATGACAAAGCACCACAGTATCTTTGCTGAGAAAACCCCAAATGGGGTCATAAAGAGTGGGACATGACCGAAGAACAAAAGTAAACAGGAGACATGCTTCAGCCCTATAGACTGGCAAATGTCTACTATTTCAAAAAGGTAAAGGGGAATTCTTCAACTTACAGGCTGGTGAGCTTGATGTTAAACATTCCTGGCACAATGGTAGGAGGCATTATTCATAATGGGGTAGAATATTAGCACTCAGGGAAACAGAACTTTGAGTCAGCATGAGTCCTTTGAGAACAGGTCTTCCAAGCTAACCTCATTTCCCTTTACTTTTTTTTAATAGACTGAAGTTTTAATCTATTAAATAGAATATTTTGAAACAAAGTCTCAAGTAAATACCACAGACTGCAGGGCATTGGCCAAATCTCCCAAGATGTCTTTTTGGACCAGATGGAAAGATGTGAGCAAGATGATAGTAATAGTAGGTGGATTTGGAACTGGCTGAATAATTGGAGCTAATGAGGGGGAGGCAGGATGTGGCAGGGGAAGGGGAAGTATATGGCATGGCCCCCATCCCTCAATCTGGTCTGGTCATCGTGTTTATCTATGACCTGACTAAAGGCATACAGCGTACGCTTATCAAGTTTTCAGACGACACAAAGCTGGAAGGAAAAATTAATATGTTGATTGAAAAAATAGGGATCAAAATGGTTTCAACAGGCTGGAACTGTGGGCCAGACAAAATAAGGTGAAACTGAGTAAGAATCTTGTTTTATTGTTGTTGAGTCATTTTTAGTCTTGCCTAACTCTTTGTGACTTCATTTGGGGTTTTCTTGGCAAAAAAAAAAAACACTTGGGAGTGGCGTGTCATATCCTCCAGCTCATTTTACAGATGAGAAAACTCAGGCGAACAGGGTTAAGTGACTTGCTCAGGGTCACACAGCTAGCGAATGTCTGAGACCAGATTTGAACTTGGGAAGATGAGTCTTTTTGACTCCAGGCCTAATATTCTATGACCATGGCGCCACTTAGCTACCTTTAGGAATCAATAAAAAATTCAACTGTATAGACCTGAGATATGGCTAGATAGGGGTTCATATTTTTTTTAAAAAGGCCTGGGGGACTTCAAATTCACCATAATATTAAAGACTATAGCATTTAAAAAGCTGTAAAGTGTTTTACATACCTTAGCAGCAGTTCTCTGAGATAAGTACTATTTTCTCCATTTTACAGATGAGGAAACTGAGACTCAGAAGTTCAATGCCTAACCTAAGGTCTTGAAGACAGTGTTGGAGGTGAGACTGTAACACCGGCTTTCCTGTCTCCAAGTTCAGGACTCTAAATACGACACCATGAATAGGAGTCAACAGTGTTATGGGCGGCCAAAAAACTAACATGATGTTAGGTTGCATTACTAGAGGCGTAGTGCCTCTATTAATATAGTGCTCTGTTGTATACACGGAATAAAGACTCAACAACTAATAGCTAGGATTTACATAGCACTTTAAGGTTTGCAAAGCACTTACAAACATAATCTCATTTTATCCTCACAACAACTCTGGGAATAGCTGCTATTATTAGTCTCATTTTACTGATGAAGAAACTGAGATAGAGATTAAGTGACTTGACAAGATCACATACCTAGTATGAGTCTGAGGAAGGATTCGAACTCAGGTCTTTCTGATTCTGGGGTAGCTAGATGACATAGTGGATAGAGCCCTGGGCTTGGAATCAGGAAGACTCATCTTCATGAATTTGAATGCAATGTCAGGCACGTAACAGCTGTGTGACCCTGGGGAAGTCACTTAATGTTGTTTGCCTCAGTGTCCTCATCAGTAAAATGAGCTGGAGAAGGAAATGGCAACCTATTCCAGTATCTTTGCCAAGAAAACCCCAAGTGGGGTCATGGAGAATCGGACATAACTGAAATGACTGAACAGTAACAATATTTACTCCTGGAGATGATGTCATGTTGCTCATTGGCATCAATAAGGGTAGCTCTGTCATTAGAAATACTTAATATTCATATTCTTGGGGAGCTAGAATAGACTGCTTTAGGATAGTCGGGCACACCACCAAGAAACGCTCTTGGAACTCCCAGCATGGCCATGAAATGTTGAGATTCTTTAATTCCTAAATCTGGGATAAAATCAACTTTGTTATTAATTTATTTATACTTTTCAAATACAACTTTTTGTATATAGAATATTTTTCTTCCAATTCATTTATCCATAATTTCTCTTCTCACTTTTTAGGGGGGAGATATGGGAGGAGCCAGTGTTTAGAAAATTTTCTTAGGCTTCATAAAGACTGTTTAGATTTCTGTCTTGGCTTCTTTTCAGGAGAAATTCACCTACATATACCTGAATGGGTGGGGTGTTTGAATTACAGTTATGTCATATGACTCTACTTTGAGTTTCTTTGGATTTTTGGAAAAGAATTCCAGATGTATAAATTGCTTTTGGCCTAACACAAGAATCCTTTGTTACTGCCCTACTTTTCCATAGTCTTCAATGTCTATGTGCATAAATTGAATAATGGGACTAATTCACTTAAAGTGCTCAGGCCAGAGTTTTAAACTTGGTGTGAGGACAGCACAATATTCAGTTTTGGAGACTTCATTTTCATTAATAATATGCAAATGAACAGAGCATATGTGCATTTTTTGGACAAATGATGGAAAAAATAGCCAACCTCTCAAAGGGATAGAAGATTCAGAGACCTGGATTCTTATTACCAAGGAGCTATGACTCCTAAGGCAACTCTGGTATAAGAGGATGAGCACACACTGGCTTTTGAACCAGAAGTGTCAGGTTAGAATCCATGGTGGGGTTAGAATTCTGGTTTTGCTACTTCTAATCCAGTAAACAATTATTCAACATCTGCTTTGTGCAAAGCACTGTGCTTGCTTGGATATGGGCAGCTGGACCTGGAGTCAGGAAGACTCATCTTCCTGAGTTCAAATCCAGCCTTAGACACTTATAAACTGTATGACCCTGGGTGAGTCACTCAACCTTATTTGCCTCAGTTTCCTCATCTGTAAAATAAGCTGGAGAAGGAAATGGCAAACCACTCTAGTATCTTTGCAAAAAACCAAAAAAAAGAATCCAAAAATGGGGTCATGAAGAGTCAGACAAAACTGAAATGCTTGAAAAACAACATCAACAAAGCTTGGATCACAGCATCATGGTCCAGAACTGGAAGGAACCTCAAGGACCATTCAGTCCAATGCCTTCAATTTACAGGTAGGAAAACTGAGGCTTAGGGAAAGAAAACAATCAATGTTCTCAGCAAGCTTACAGTCTATTTTCTGTGGGGTGGAGGGGACATATAACATATAAATAATTATATACATGAAAATATGAGAAAAGGGGAGAGAGCACTCAACACTCCCAGAATCACGAAAGGCTTCCTATTGCCAGATGTCTTGCCAATAGCACCAAAGGGGCGTTAGATAAAAAACTGAGGGGAGAGGAGACAAACTATGAGTTAAAACAAAG
This sequence comes from Pseudochirops cupreus, assembly GCA_028627135.1. Classification (NCBI taxonomy): domain Eukaryota; kingdom Metazoa; phylum Chordata; class Mammalia; order Diprotodontia; family Pseudocheiridae; genus Pseudochirops; species Pseudochirops cupreus. The sequence continues at coordinate 7,329 of JAQQSU010000277.1, forward strand.
CTAGAAGAGTAGCTGGTGAGATGCCTATAAGTTGGAGATAAAATCCAAAAAAGAACCAGTAGTAAAATTCCTGGGCTCAAATGTCTATGCATGTGCCCAGTGCTCCATATGTGGCCTGATTCCTTCCTGGAAGCTATGTCCCTCTTAATATAGTCTAACCTAGATTTTAGCAAAGGATTTGATAAAATATCTCATACTATTTTGGGGGAGAAGATGGAGAAATGTGAATTAGCTGATCATATAGAGATTCAGAGCTGGGTTAGTGGCTAGATAGACTCAAAGAGCAGGTGTTAATGGCTTAATGTCAACATGACAGGAAGTCTCTAGTGGGAGATTCCACCAGCAATCTGAGGCGGATCCTGTTCAAATAAACATTTTTTTTTATCAATGACTTGCTTCAATAAAGGCATAAATGGCTTATTCTTCAAATTTGCAGGTGACATCGAGCTGGGGTGGTGGTGCGGGAGAACAGCTAGCACAGTGGATGACTGAGTTGGGAAGTAAAAGGAGCTTGACAGGCCAGAGCCTTGGGCTGAATTTAATGAGATGAAATTTGATAGGGATAAATATAAAGTACACTTGTTTTAAGAAATCAACTTCAAAAGTATAGGACAAGGAAGCATGGTTAGACAGTGAGCTGGTCAACAAGCATTTATTAAGTACTAACTAATGCCAGGCATTGTACCAAGCTCTAGGGATGAAAAGGAAGGTAAATGAGGAACCTAGCTCACAAGTAGCTCACGGTTTAATGAGGGAGAGCATATGTAAACATCTTTGTAAAAACTAGCTAAATACAGGATGAATCAAACATAATCAAGAGACAAGGCAGCAGAATTAAGGGGGATTTAGGAAGGATTCCTATAGAAGGTGGGATTTTGTCTGGATCTTGAAGGAAGCTTGGGAAGCCAGGAAGTGTTGGTGAGGAGGGAGCGCATTCCAGGCATGGGGAGGCATCCAATGAAAATTCCCAGAATTGGGAGATGGGAGTGTCATGTGTGAGGAGTAGAAGTTAGGTTAATGTTGTTGGACTGTGGAGAGGAAGAAGGCGTAAGAAGACTGGAAAGGTGTAAAGAGGTCAGAATATGAAGGGCTTTAAAGGTCAAAACAGAGAATTTTATATTTAATCATAGAAGTTTGTCTGAAAGAAATTTGGGGGCTTTGATGGACTTCACATTCAATCCAAGACTGCAGTGTGATGCTGCAGCTGAAAATTAATGCCATCTTGGGCTGCATTCAGAGGGGCTTCCAGGAACGAGGAGGTGATCATCCCTCTATACCCTAATTGGGCTGCTTCTGGGGTTGTTGTTGTTGTTGTTGAGTCTTTTTTCAGTTGTATCCCACTCTTCATGACCCCATTTGGGGTTTTCTTGGCAAAGATAATGGAGTGGTTTGTCATTTCCTTCTCTAATTCATTTTACTGTGCCCAATTCTGTGAGTTACAATTTAGGAAGGACATTGATGAAATGGAGACTGTCCACTGGAGGGCAATCCGGATGATGAAAGGGTCTTGTGACTATGTCATATAAGACTCAGCTAAAGGGATTGGAGATATTTAGCCTGGAGAAGAAAAATGTCCTTTTTGGGGTGGGGTGAGGGTGTGTGTGCCATGAGAACTGTCTTTGAAGGCTATCACATTCAGGAGGAAATAGGTTTGCTTTGTTTGACCTCAGAGGGCAACAGGGGAAGTTGCAAAGGGGAAATTTTAGGCTTATTGTCTGAAAACACCACCACTACCAAACTTCCTAACAACTAGAGCTATTCAAAAGTAGAATGGGTAGCCTAGAGAGGTGGTGAATTCCCCTTCCTTGGAGAACTTCAAGCAAAGGCTGGCCAGTCACTTGTCATGTGCGTTACAGTGAGGATTCCTTTCAAGTATGAGTTGGACTAAATGGCCACTGAGATCCCTTCTAGTCCTCAGCATTCTGTGATTCCGGAGAAGGTACATGAACTGAGCCTTTAACAAAGGTAGAGATTCTTTTTTTTTTTAAATTAAAGGTAGAGATTCTAAGAGGCAGAGATAAGAAGGGAGGGTGTACTAGGCACAGGGTACAGCCTGTGCAAAAGGATGGAGGCTGAGTCTCATGCATGTTCCAGGGACCAGTTAATAGACCAGTTTGGCTATGTGCCAATGTGTTTGTAAAAAGAAGTAATATACAATAAACCTGTTAAGATAGGCTGATATTAAGTTGTGAAATGTCAAATAGGAGGCACAGTGCTGGGCGTGGAGTCAGGTAGATTCATCTTCTTGAGTACAAATCCAGCCTCAGATACTTAATACAGATGTGATCCTGGACAAGTCACCTGTTTGCTTCAGTTTCCTCCTTCATAAAATGAACTAAAGAAGGAAATAGCAAATCTAACATCTAACCAGTATCTCTGCCAAGAAAATCCCCAAAGGAGCCAGAGCAGGACATGACTCAACAACATATAATATAGAATTTTTTCTTAGAGGCAATAAGGAGTCAGGGAGGTTCTCGATCAGGGAAATGACAAGGTTAGAGCAGCGCTTCAGTAGGACCATTTTGGCAGTTGAGTGGATGAAGAACTAGGGAGGGGAGACATTGGAAGTTGGAAGACTATTGCAGTATTTCAGGAGATAGGTAATGATGGCCCAAACTAGGCCTGAATGGAGATAAGGGGAGAGGTGAGAGATATTATAGAGACAGAATTGACAAGAGATGGTAAATGATTGGGTGAGAGAGAATGAAGAGTCAGTGATTATACTGAGCTTTAAAACCTAGGTGACGAGAAGGCTGGTACTAGCCCTCCAAAGAAGTGACTTTTTTTCCTAGGGAAAATCACTCTGTTGGTCTCAGTTTCCTCATCTATAAAATAGGGCTAATAGCCACCCTGCCTACCTCACAGGGGTGCCAAGAAGAACAAATGAGATAATATATTTCAAGGGCTTGACCAATATAGATCAGCATCTTCTCTGTGATTTAGATTCTGAGAGAGTTGTCTAGAGCATTGAAAGACAAAGTGACTTGTCACAGAGCCAATATGTGTTCAGGGGCATGACCCGAAGCCTGATCCCCTGGCTTCCAAGCCCATTCTCTATCTATTATTTCAGGTTGTCTCTCTTGACAGTTCCTTCTACCAGTGAACTGCAAGTCCACTTAAAATCAGCACATATAGAAAGGCATCAAAATTATATTGGAAAATATAGTTCAGGACCAAGAAAATGAAGAAACCAAAGGTCTAGGAACTACTCAAAACCCTTGTTCCCACCTACTGGGAATCCTTTTTTGTTTGTTTGTTAAAGAAGAAAATCAGCAACATGGCCACAGTGGATAGAAATATGGCCTCAGAGTCAGGCCGGCCTGGGCTCAAGGCCCACCATTGATCCATAGTGGTCCTGTAATGGTGAATAAGTCACTTAATCTCTCAGTGCCCTAGGAAATTTTCTAAGACTTTAAGTTGCCAAGAAGGTGCCAAGAGAGTTTCTCCCTCTGGAGTCCTTTATCCCAATGAAATCATAGTTCCAGTATATGCAAACAAACAAAAAGAGAGTCAGTCACAAGGTCATAGGGCGAGCACCAAAATGACATCAAAATGGAATTGGAAATATCTTTTCTCTTAAAATTTTTTTGTTATAAACAATAACCGTCAATAAAAATAATCAAGTAAACATAAAAATATCATCCCAAATCCCTGGACTTTAACAAGAACCAAAGGAACCGACAAATTACAAAGAAAGTGTCTTTTTATTTAATGACTACTTCCAGTCTTGCTTGAAGTTCTTCCACCTTTTGACCTGTTTTCATGCCTTCTTTCCTTTAAAAAAAAACCAAACTAAAAAATTTGCAGAATAATTTTGTTGTATTTTTGAAAGGAACAGCCAGTTCTGCACATTCTATTTGCAGCTTAATGTGCAATCATCTTTTTTATTGTACTATGTTATGCAAATGCTTGTTTTAGGCCATAAACTAAAAGGAAAATTTTAAAAAATCACATAGTTGTTATCTCTATATGTATATATATATCTATATAGCTATATCTGTATCTGTCTATTTATTCACACACTTAGGGTTTTGCACATTTTATTCTATACCCCCTTGAGTCTATATGTATATATGTGTGTGTATATGCATATAAGTACATATATACCTTGCTATACTTCTTGTATGCTTCACTAAACTGGCAAAGTAAAAAAAAAAAATTAAAAGAATGGAAAAAGATAAGAAGCCACTAAAAGCAATCCTCCAATCAGCCCCTAGAGTGATAGGCACACATCCAATCCTATCACGCCCCCAAACCCACACTCAGTAAATTCCAGTAGTTCTCTATTGTCTCCAAGAACAAGTGTAACATGTTCTGGCATTTGAAGCCCTTCATAACCCAGCTCCCTTCTACCTTTCTGGTCTTCTTACACCTTCCTCTCCAACATGTTCTCTTTGATCCAGTGACACTGACCTCGTGGCCATCTCACAAACAAGATGCTCCATCTTTCTGCTCTGGGCATTTTCTCTGACTGTCCCCCATGCCTGGAACTTGTTCCCTCCTTAACTCTGACTACAGACCTCCCCAGCTCCCTCTCACCTTTCACAGAAGCCTTCCTTCCAGGGCCTTCTCTGTTAATTACTTCCTGCTTATCTTCTGTATAGCTCATTTTCCCTATATTGGTTTACGTGTTGTCTCCCCCATTAGACTGTAAGCTCTGTGATGGCAGGAATGTCTTTTACCCCTTCTTGTATCCCCAGGGCTTAGCATGTCTTACTCACCTAATAAATATTTATTTGATTGATTTATTTGATTCTAGCAGTTATCACCTGCCTGGTTGACACAAGCTCCGGTCTCTGCTAAAACAGAAATTTGAGAAAAGCAAAATCATTGACTTTATCACCTTAAAGAAGTCTAACTGTTACAAACAGTCTCCACAAGGAGGAGGCCAAGAAACCCAGAATCTATCCTTGATGAGTACCTTGACAAGAGAAGACATGGTGAAAGCAGAAGTTTATTTGTAAAAAAACAGAGGAGAAAGAGGACAGAAGATGGAGAGCAGTATCATCTCAAAACAACATCAACAACAAAAAACCCTGAAAAGAAAATGATGGATACAGGTGCTTTCAGAGAGCTTGGCATAAGGCCCAGCTAAGTCAGATCTTCTGGAGATCATTTGCCAGTGACATTGGGAGGACAACAAAGATGTAAATTAAAACAGATCAGTTGGTGGGTGTAGATCTAATTGGTGACAAGAGCTGAAACACCATTCTAGCACCTCAGCACATGATGAATTCTATAAGAAAGTGGTAGTGACATCTAAAGCAGATGAAGTCACAGGGAGTGATGGGGCCTGATCAAATATAGGCAGAAGAAATCTGCTGAAGGTGAATTTTAAGAGATACTAGTAGATCAGTTTTCAAGAGATCTCAGAAGAGAAGATGTGAAAAGGATAGAAATAGTCACAGACAATGTTTTTATCCATGCCCTACAAATTGAAAAAAAATAGCACAACCAAGAAGAAACTGGCAACTACAGATCCGTATGCCTACTTTCTCATTTGTATACGTGATACTCCCTGGTGGGCAGTATAGTGGAACACTGGGCTTAGAACCAGGAAGACTCATCTTCCTTAGTTCAAATTTGGCCTCAGACACTTGCCAGCCATATGACCCTGGGCAAGTCACTTAACCCTATTTGCCTCAGTTTCTCATTTGTAAAATGAGTTGAAGAAGGAAATGGCAAATCATTTTAGTATCTTGGCCAAAAAAAAGCCAAAATGGATCACAAAGATTAGGACATGACTGAAACAACTGAATAACAACAAGCAGACCTCTTTGAATGCTATTCCCATCGACTTGCACTCACACTTTTAGTCTGGGTTCCAGAGGGTAGTGCTTACTCTGAGGTTCTAGGCGCAGTTACTCAGGGTAACTCTCTGGGTAGTTACTCTTACTACTGTTGCTGACAAGCCCCTACCAATGTGGTTCTAGTAACAATCAGACAATAGACTCAATTAGCTATGGGCAAAAGGCATTCATTAAGGTGGTATATAGTAAGAATAATTTGTACAAAATATTTACTCTCAATAGCCTGGGATACAGTGTTATACAAATACACATAACATCCATGGGAAGAAAGGACAAAGTACAATGGTAGTGAGGCAAATGTTTACAGAACATCTATGGCCTGAAGCTTTGAAATCTCTCTTTAACCAAAGTCTCTCTCCCTCACATATGGCGGAAATAAATGCATGATCTATGACAGATGTGATTGCCAATATAATTTTATTTAATGATCTATCAAAGTATAAAACACAGCGGCACATGCTCACCTAAAGTGTGTCAGTATCATGGGTAATGTCCTGTGTAGAGTCCAAATGAAAGGTGGCTTCTTCTTTGGTAACAAGATACTCTATCTACTGATGACAGTTTCATAATTGCATTGAACTCTAGAAAGACTTCTCAGACTGATGAGAATAACAGAAGATTGGTTCAGCCATTCATGTGAAGAAGCAAAATGGATTTTAAAAATTACCCATAACGTTACATATCTTGTTGAAACATTCCATTGATATGCATATCTTGGAATAGATAGGGACCTAGACTGCAGATAGGCACCCAGAACCAAGAAGGAGAGCAGTCTGGATCATATTTGGAAACTAGTGCAGTGTTTTCAGTGCCCCAAACTGCTCCAAACTATGGAAAATGGCCATCAGTGTTCTCCTTGTGATTCTATGGAGGTGCCATATAAATACCACTGTCTTAGAAGAAAAAAAATTACAAATACCTCAAAGGATGCAATAGAAATATTTATGGTTGGTATAAGTAGGATGCCACTTGTTATCAACAATGACTTGTACAAGAGAGTGGTATAAAAGACATTGGGCAGTTGGGTGGTATAGTAGTTGGAGCACTGGGTTTGGAATTAGGATGACTCATCTTCCTGAGTTCAAATCCAGTCTCAGAAACTTATTAGCTATGTGACCCCACTTCTTCCTCCTCCTCCTTTTCGTCTTCTTTTTCCCCTTCCTCTTCCTTCCCCTCTTTCTCCTCCTCCCTCCCCCTCCTTCTCATTCTTCTTTTTTTTTCTTTTTCTTTTTTGGAGGGGGGAAAGTAGGGCAATTGGGGTTAAGTGACTTGCCCAAGGTCACATGGCTAGTTTTTGTATTAAGTGTCTGAGGCCAGATTTGAACTCAGGTCCTCCTGACTCCAGGGTCAGTGCTCTATTCACTGCACCACCTAGCTGCCGCCTCATTCTTCTTCACCACAGTTTCCCCACCAATAGCAATGGTCATCCTGTCAGGGCATCATAGATTTAGAACTGGAAGGGATCTTGGAGGCCACTTAATTCAACTTTTCCCATTAGTTAAATTGAGCCATATTTATTGAATCAGCACAGGGTTTGGGATCAGCACAGAATTTCCATGCCTCAAGAGGACTTTGAAAAATCATCTTCTTTACTATCCTGTTTTCAGGTAGAATGAATTCATATCAAATGTGTGTGAGAGTATGGTGTGTGTGTGTGTGTGTGTGTGTGTGTGTGTGTGTGAGACAGAGAGAGAGAAATAGAGAGAGAGAGAAAGAGAGAGGAGAGACAGAGAGAGAAAAAGAGACAGAGAAAGAGAGAGAGGAGAGAGGAGAGAGAAGAGAGAGAGAGGAGAGAGAGAGGAGGGAGAGAGGGAGAGAGAGAGAGAGAGAGAGAGAGAGAGAGAGAGAGAGAGAGAGAGAGAGGAGAGAGGAGAGAGAGGGAGGGAAGGAGGGAAGGAGACAGGGAGAGAGAGAAGGAGAGAGAGAGGGGAGAGAGAGAGAGAGAGAGAGGGAGGGAGGGAGGGAAGGAGGGTGAGAGATCCTTAAACATTCCCAAAGGGGTCTCTGCCAGTTTCACTTCTTTGAGTCACACCTCAGACCTGGAAGGGAAGGGAATAAGCATTTACACAGCACATACTATGTGCCAGGCACTGTGCTAAACATATTACAAATATTATCTCATTTGATCCTCCCAACAATCTTTGGGGTTGGTCCTATTATTATCCCCATTTTACAGGTGAGGAAACCAAGGTAAACAGAAGTTAAGTGACTTGTCACACAGCTACCTAATGAGTTTGAAGAGAAAGTGCTGAGTTGTGTTGGTAAGTAACAGCTATTTCTTCCCCTGGGAATTTTCTATTCCAGTAAAATCACAGATTCACTTGCTTTTCCCTGATGTACCTATTCCATAGGGTTATTGTAAAGCTTAAACAAGATAATATAGTATCATAAGTGTCTGAGGCTGAATTTGAACTCAGGTCCTCCTGACTCCAGGCCCAGCTTTCTATTCACTGTGCCACCTAACTATTATCTAGTCTAGCCTTTATTGTACAGAAAAGGAAACTGAGACCAAGAGAGATGGGCCTCCCCAAAGGCCCTCTGCCAGTATGTAGCAGAGCTGGAACTAGAATCCAGGTGTTCTGGCTCTCACATTGTTATTCTTTCTACTTCACTAAGCTCAGATTTCTCCCTTTGACACTTAAAACCATTCACCAGGAAGGGCAGGTCTCCACTTGAACTTGTGAAGGCTAGTGATGGCTTCCTGGTTCATACCTTTCCTACAGACCAGACTAGGAAATATGAATGTGTGTTGGGGGAGGGGATAGGGGAGAATAGCCCTAAGATAGGCAAGGGGTCAGAAGGGCCTTTCCATTTACTTGCTAGAGAGCACAGATCCATGGCTACTCTGAAGCCAAGGTCTTTACTATACAGGCTTCTTCTACAACCTTCAGCCCTCATATGTTAACTTGAGATGGGGGTCCAACATCCAACCAATTACTATCTTTCATTTCTACAATTTGACTAGAAGTGGGAAGAAAACACAAGGGAGATGATAGGGGATTTTCATTTTTGGGAAATAGGGAAGAAGGATGGCTGATCCCAAGCAAGAGAAGGTGACAGGATTGTTTCAGTTTCACTTAAAAAGAAAAGTATCTTGCTCCACACTCATACATATTGTTCAGATTTTTAGCAGTGTGGTACAACGGAGACAGTGCTAAATTTGGATGCAGGGAAAAACGCTGCTGATACTTAATAAGCTCCAAGTCTCAGTTTCCTCATCTGTAAAATGGGAATAATAATAATAATAATAATACTTAGAGAAGCTAACCTTTGGGTAGGCTCCACCCTTGAGGCAGTGCAGCTTCATGAGAAGTACCATTTAATGGATAGAGAGTTGGCCTAGAAACCAGGAAAACTCTGCCCCTGACAGATTGGCCCTTTGACCCTCTTTGAGCAAGCCACTTACCTCTTCTGTGCCTTATGCAGCCATCTGAAGGGAAAGTGCTGAGTTGCATTGGTAATAGATATTTCTTCACCTGGGAATTTTCTATTTCAGTAAAATCACAGATCCAGTCCCTTTTCCCTGCTGTATCTACCCCACAGGGTTATTGTGAAGCTTAAATGAGATGATACGTATGTTCTTTCTACGATAATGGGGGTTTTTAACTTTAACTTCTTGGAGGTCCATGGATATATTTAAGGAAGTCTGTGAACTTGGAGGGGGGAAAATTCTAACTTTTTTTTTTTTTGGTCTCCTGTTAGATTCAGAGCTCCTTGAGAGCAGGGACTGTCTTGTAGCTTTCTTTGTACCCCTAGGGCTTAACACCATGCCCTGGCATGTAGTAAGTGCTTAATAAATGCTCACTGCCTTTCATTAACCTTTACATGAAATTTAGCATTTCCTTCAATTATTTAGCAACATTATTTTGAGAATGGATCCATATGCTTTAACAGATTGCCGAAACAGGTTATGAACCCTGACTCGAGAAAAACTTTGGATTTGGATATTGCCAACCAAGGCTAACAATAACAGCTAGGATTTATAGGGCATTTTGAGGGTTACAAAGCTCTTACAAATATTTTATCCTCACAACAATGCCGAGAGGTGTTACTGTTATCACACCCATTTTATGTATGGGGAATGTTAGGCAAACAGAGTTTAAATGAATGGCCCAGGACTGTGTTTGAACTCACCCTTTCCTGACTCCAGGTTAGCTGTTCTATCTACTGTATCAGCCAGCTGCTTTGGGTTAGAATTTCGAACTTTCACGACAAGAAAACCCCCAACCCCACTCCTTTGCAGAGGTAGAAGGGCCACTGCATATGTTTTCAGACTTTTTCAATGGCGGTTATTACATGGCACAATAGGTAGAATGTGCTGGTCTTAGAATCAACAAGATTTGACTTCAGGTATGAACTCAGACACTTACCAGCCATGTAACCCCGGGCAAATCACTTAACCTGCCTGTCTCTGTTTCCTCATCTGTAAAATAATAATGATAGCACCTGGCAGCGAGGCGGTGCAGTGGATAGAAAGCACTGGGCTTGGAATCAGGAAGACTCATCTTCCCGAGTTCAAATCTGCGCTCAGATATGTACTAGATGTGTGGCCCTGGGCAAGTCACTTAACCCTGTTTGCCAGAGTTCCTCATGTGTAAAACGAGCTGGAGAAGGAAATGGCAAACCACTCCAGTATCACCCCAAAATGAGGACACGAAGAGCTGGACACGACTGAAACGACTCAACAAAAATAGCACCTACCTCCCAAGATCATTGTGAAGATCAAATGAAAAATTTGCAACCCGCTTTACAAACCTTAAAGCATTATATGTGAATACGAGCTATTATCGTTGGCTAGTTTTGCTGACTTTTGGACTCTTCTTAAAAAAAAAATCATGGGTTATGTATGAGATGGGGTATAGAGAACTGGGAGGGGAAGAAAAAAAAAGAATCCCAAGCTCTTCTAATATTAGCTGTGTGACCTTAGGCAAGTCACTCCCCTTCTCCTGTAAAAAAAAAAAGGAGGGGGTGGGATTGGACCTAGAATGACCTCCAAGGCCCCTCCTAGCTCTAGGACCCCTAGGCCTGGACCATATAAGACCTAAAGCTACTGGGGGCAGGGCAGGTTGGGATGGGGAGAGGAGGAAGAGGAGAGGGAGGAGGGGGAAGAGGGGAGAGGAGGAAAGGGAAGGGTTGAGGAAGAGGAAGGAGGAGGGGGAAGAGAAGAGGGTGTACCAGGAGGAGAAGGGGAGAAGGAGGAGGGGGAGGGGAAGGGAGAGGACAGGGATGGGAAGAGGGAGCGCGACCGGACAGGGGAAGAGGCGGGGAGGGAAGACACCTGGACTGCATGGACAGGCACGCGCCACGGGCTGCGCGAGCTCCGCCTCCTCGGGTACCCCACCCCCCCCCATCTTCCCTCCCTCACCTCCCCCCCTCCCCCGCACCTCCACCGCCCCCGCAAACCGCTGCTGCGAAATGATGCAAGATGGCGCTGCTGCTGCTGTCGGGGTCAGCACTGGAACAGCTCCTGCTCTTTCATTTTCATAAACACTTGCTGCCTCTGCCGCTGCCGCTGTTGCTGCCGCTGCTTCTGTGACTTCTCCCCCCCCCCCCCCGCAGCTCCCTCCTCTGCCTCCTCCTTGGGGGCGGTTTCTTTCTTTATTACCAACCACCCCCTCCTTCTCCTCCTTCTCCTCCCGGAAACGGACGACTATAATGATTTATTATTAATTATTATTGTTGTTATTATTATTTTGGTGACTTTGAGCCCCAAAGGCCCTTCCCTTCCCCTTTGCAGGAGGTGCTGCACAAAGGGCACAGTGTGAGGAGCCGCAGCTGGGGGTGGGTGCAAGCCGCATCCAAAACTTGCAACGTGTGTGCGTGTGCGCGCGTGTATGCGCGCGCGCGTGTTTGTATTCAGGGATCGCTCCGTGTGTGAGTGTGTGGGTGTGCTTGCGCGCGTGTGCATGCCTCTTGGTTTTTTTTTTTCACCCCCTTATTGGAAGCAAGGAGAAATCTCTGTCTCTCTACTTACATATATTTATATATTTTTCGGATTGCACCAGTCCAGGGGCTACCCTGCTGCTGCAGAAGCAAAGGCACTTTTCCCATAGTGGAAAGGAAGAGAGAGAGAGGGAGAGAGAGAGGAAAAAAAAAGAGAGAGGGAGAGCGGGAGAGAGACGGCACCCTCAGGCCTCTTTTCTTTGGGGATCTTGGCGGGGGTAATTCTCTAAAAATACCTGCAAGCAGGAGATGCATTAGAATAAAATGGAGGAGGAGGGGCTGCAGCAGTGATTCGTGGTGTTATTTTCATTTGGCTCCAATGCAACTCCTGGGGCAGTGATCATTCAGGGCTCTATTCACCCCCACCTCCCCTACCCCCCAAGCCTATTCCTCCCTCCTCTTCTTTTATTATTATTTTTTTCACTTTTGCTTTTTGCTTTTTGTTTTTTTTTAAACCGACATTTCTCTCCTATGCTTTGCCATGAGAATGTCCGCCAAGCTCCTTGCCCTAGTCATGTCGTCTTCGTTTTTCAACCCCAGTTTTGCATTCAGCTCCCACTTCGATCCTGGTAAGTCCTGCCTGGTTTTGGTTCGCTAGTTTCTGTTCACAGTTGATTTTCTTGGCCTTCTAATTCTTTTTTTAGTTTGGTTTGGTTGGAGATTGACTGCCCCCGTTGGCTTGCTAAGACTGCCCACCTCAACCCCCTTGGTCTGGTTGCCTTTCCCTGCTGATGGTGATGTTTTCCTTTGGAGCAGGTCTCCCTCAGAAACCCTGCAAGAATTGTTGTTGGTTGTTATAATTATAATTCTTATTATTACCAGGGTTAGATTTTTTTTTTGCATGGTATTAATCCTTTCCTTACCCTAACCAGGGTTAGCAGAAAAAATAGAAAGCAAGTTGGGTCGTTTTTCTTTAAAAGGCCCATTGTATTTCACAGTGATCTGGTGGGACTTGTGAGGGGACCAGCAAACCAGCCCAGCACATCCGAGTTCTTTTAACTGTGACAGTTCTTTAGAAGAAAACTTCCCTGGATATGAGGTAACTGAAATCATAGAAAACCTGGTGTTTCCGTCCATGAGACTCCCACCACTCCCTTAGAGGAATGTTTTGGGTTCCTTGATCCCTTTGGGATTTATGATCCCAATTTCTGGACTGTGGCACACTGGAGAAGACACTTGGCACTGAGGTTGTTGTGTATGTGTGCTTCAAACTCTTGTCTGTTTCTTTTCACTGGCATGAGGCTACTTTCTCCCTAAAATCAGTTGGTAAGCCACTGAGTCTAAACTGAAGATCAATTATAACTGCCAATCCAGACAGATTGTATGGTGTAGCAATGGTAGTGATGATGAAACACTAAAGCCCCAGACAGACTCTGGGGTTCTTCTATGTCCTTTCTCTGAAGCTCTATCAGGAAATTTCCTGTTGCATGAAGCCAAAGGTTGATTTTCCTAGGCAGTCCTTTCTCTTCCTTCTGGGGGCCCTCTCTCACCCGGAAGGGACACATGGACAATGAATTCATCTCAGGTCAAATGGCTTTGGTCAGTGGCACTGTAGTTAGGGTTGCTCTCACCTGAAGCGCTGACCAGATTCTAGTTTCTCCAACCTTTTACAGGCAAACCTGTGCTTTTTCACTGGCTGTCTTACATTTGCATTTATGGGCCTGGATGTATTGAGAGGGGGACCGGCAATGAGGTGGAGAGGGGGGAGCACAACAGCATCTCCCTCTCAGGAAATTTTTTATTTGCCATAACTGCTTTATGTTTTCTGAGTTGTGTGGTTCATTTTCTTAAGGTCCTGCTAGAACACACCCTGTTTCAGAAAGATATTTGTTTTCCTGGGGAGGTAAACAGGAGTTTGCTTGGAATATATCTTAAATGTCTTAAGTTTTGAGGCTGGAATTATCAAGTAATGACCCCCCACTGTGTTTTCCCTTGATAAACTCTCTTGGCTCATTTATTTGGATTGAGATTGTAGCTGGGTTGCCTTCTACCTTGCCACCTTAGGGGATAAAGGGAAATCCCAGGGGACTGGCTGGATCTGAAGGCATTTATTTAATGTAAAATATGTTGGGAAAGGGAAAAGAATGGGGGGGGGGGGAAGTCCCTCACTGCAGCCCTTCACCCTCAGCCACAACTCTGAAACACAGTTTGGTTTAGGATTCTGTGTGTTACCCTCTCATGGAAGGGATATTCTTTGAGAGTACACCCTTAAATTGTAGGCTAGAAGTGCCGAGATAGGCCCTGGGCTCTCTTCCCGATGCAAAATGAGGTGGTGGGTTGAAACAGCTACCACATAACTGTAAGTTGGGGCCTCAGATGCATTTAAATGAAAGGGAAAATTAGCTTTAGGGGCCTGAACTAATCTGCAGGGGCCAGGTCTTTCTCTCCTGGTCCTGGATCATTCCATAGACATCTGTTCTAGGGCCCTGGATGCTCTGGGGATGGGGAATAAGCAGGCCTTGCATTCACATAGTGTAGGTAGGAACTGTCTCTCTCTTTCCTTTTCTGTCTCTTCCAATACGTAAGCCATTCTCTCCCTCCCCCCACCCAGTAAGCCTCTTCTGATCCAGTCCCTGGCATAGAGGGCTCCCTGAGACAATTTCAGATAAATCCTGAACTGTTAGTTTCCATGCTCCAGCATCATTCCCAGGCATATTCCCAGCAGTGTGAGCTTCATCCAGCTGTGTAGGAAGCAGAGGTCAATGTTGCTGACTGAGTGTGGGATGAATAGCAGTAGATTGTCTAGGAAAGAGGTTCTTTTAAAAGGGTACAGTTAGAGGTGGGCAGAGGAGATTTTAAAAAAAGGCCTAGCGATTGGAGAAAATTTCTTGTTTCTCTGATTGCTCTTTACAGAAGCATATGAAATATATGTTGGGTTTGATTACCGCTCTTAACATCTGTGTGTGTTTGAGGTGGGGGCAGGGGAAAATTTTTTTTCCCCTCTTTTGGAAAAAATGACTTCTTAAGCCTCTCACAACATTTTGTGTAAACAACTGTGATTAGTGTAATTATACAGTGTCAATGTAGTGATTAAAGAAGAAAAAATAGTTGTCGATGGGAATGAGACTTCTTTTTCTAGCAAAGTTGAAGAAAAGAATGCTTTGAAATGGATTCTTTATTTGATCTGATGCTGCATTACCCCTGATGGTATGGGTGTGTGTATGGGGAGGGGGGTAGATATCTGTTTATTCATCCTAGATTCCTACCCAGATCAGCAGCCGTTGACCCTCTCTGACCCCAATTATGTGGATCAGGTGGAAAGGTCAAGGACAGCGGAGAGAAGGCTAGTTTTGTGATGCATCTAATTTGGTGACACTCATCACTTTATGAGATCAGAATAAATGGAAGGGGTCAGTGTCCCTAGAACTTCATGCTTAATCTCCCAAATTGGTGTTTGGGGAGCTGAGATAGGAGATGCAAAAACTTGCTCAGTGAGTGAGGTAGGATGAAGGAGTTATGCAGTTTACAAGTATTTATTTTAAGCACCTACTATGTGCCAGACACTGGGGATACAAGCTCTGGGGACACAAGCAACAACAACGACAACAACAAAAACCAGTCTCTGATCTCCAGGAGCTCTCAGTTTAAGCTGGGGGTGGGGGATGGGGCGAGGGGGAAGAACATCCAAACAGCGGGGTACAAAAAGGATTTATACACAGGGTAAGTTAGAAGCCATCTCAGTGGGAAGGCACTAACACTAAATAGAACTGGGAAAGGTGGAGGGGAGACTTTAGCTGAGGAAGCCAGGGAAGTTAAGAGGCAGGAAAAGTTGGTGGTGTGTGGAGATGACAATACCTGGGCTCTGGTCGTAGTTTACTGTGTGACCCAAAGCAATCAATGATTTAAAAACAGTAACAAAACAAAAATTTTCTTCTGTCCGTGTCTCGGTTTTCTGGTGAATTT
This sequence comes from Pseudochirops cupreus, assembly GCA_028627135.1. Classification (NCBI taxonomy): domain Eukaryota; kingdom Metazoa; phylum Chordata; class Mammalia; order Diprotodontia; family Pseudocheiridae; genus Pseudochirops; species Pseudochirops cupreus. The sequence continues at coordinate 22,985 of JAQQSU010000277.1, forward strand.
CAGAAATATTTTGAGTCCATGGGGAGAAAAGAGAGTTGTGTGAGATAAAATGACAGTGCATGGTTAGACCTTGTAGGATGAATGAGTTCTATCCAAAAAATTAAAAAAAAAAATAAAGAAATCCAGATTCACCAACAGATTATTTGTTACTAGATTTCTAGAAATCAGTTCCCCGTTGCTAGATTTCCTCATGCTGGAATGCTAGAAATCCTCAGGATCCACCCTCCCCTCCTTGGCACTCTAGTAAACAAACATCAAGGCAAGTGTTGTTATCCATGTGAGGAGTGCTGAAGAGATTTCTGCTTGGGGCAGGAAGGGGGTGTTTAAGGTTCTTGACATGAGCTTCTGAGAGAGATTCCAAGGGGAGGTGGGAATTCTATGAATTTGGACGGGAAAACAGTTACATGTTTAATTTTGCTGACCTCTGACTGCAATGTAGCATTTTTTAAAATTATGAACGTTCGGCAGCAGACCACAGTAGTATGAGCAGTATTGGTGACTTTGGCACCAACAGAAATCACAGATATTTTCATGCCACATTGTAGTTGATGCAGATCTTGAAACAGGTTCATGATGACTTCGAAATGACCATTTGTTCCTTGTTATCTATTGCTATTCATTATTAGACCCGCTGCTAGGTATATTGAATTGTCACAAGTTTCTTTTTAAATAGATAACTGAATTTCAGTATAATTGGCTTCCTTTGTAATCCTGTGTATTTTTTGCATTTAACAACGTTGTTCTGAGAAAGGCTCCATCAGCTTCACTGAACTGCTGAGGGGTACATAGCAGAAAAGGAAAGGGAAGCGAAAGAAACAAGCATTTCAGTGGTGCCTGCTATATTCCAGGCACTGTACTAGGTACTTTACAAATGTTACCTCGTTTGATCCTCACAACAAACCTTCCAGGTGGGCGCTCTTATTATTCTCATTTTGCAGTTGAGGAAACTGAGGCAAACAGAGGTAAAGTGACTTGCCTAGGTCTTCCTGACTCCACTGCTCCATCAGGTACTTCAAAAAATAAAAACAATTAAGAACCCCCTTTAACTCCAAGATTCTGTGATTCTTATGCTAGTTTACGAATGATTAACTGAAAGCAATGGATAAGTAGGGTGTGCGTGTGGGGAAGAGGAGAATATATGTGTGTGTGTATAAAAATATGTATTATATATATATATGTATATATGTATCAACCTATTAGACTGTAAGGCAAATAGTAATAATGCACTTTACTATAGCCCATTAAGGTTTACAAGGAGCTGTCTTTGTTTGCTTTCTTCCCTTGCAACTTAACCCTGGGTGAGGTAGATAGTGGAAGTATAATTATCCCTTGTATTGGTGAGGCCCAGAGAGGCCAAGTAACTTGGCTGAGGTCACACATTAAGTGACATGCCACTATTCAAACTCAGTTCCTCCAAATCTTGAAATTAAGATAAAGTACCTTCGAAATCACTAGGAAATGATGATTTAGTGTTTATGTAATTTTCCAGAACACATCGCTAGCCTGTATTATTATTACTATTTAAAAAAAATTTTTTTTAAAGAAACAAAGTTAGAAACAGAATGGAGAGAGAGGAGGCTGCATTTACTAAAAGATACAGATGATGGCCAGAATTCTGTGGGGAGAGCTTCATGTTATGCACAATGACCAAAAGGATGAAGCTATTGGTTCTGTTGTCTTTACTGATTTTCTCTTATTCTCTTATTCTCCTGGCTCTCTCCCTCTTTCTTTTCCACTCCCCTACACATATGGGACTGTAGAAGTGCTTGATGGCTAAGAATGTCAGAAAAATCTTCATTTTTTCTCATTCAGGTGAGATGGAGGTGTTATATTTTCAGTGTTAACATTCATGCTATTCGACAAACAAATTAGGGCTTGATATATTGGGTTTTTTTTATCATCTAGACTTAAGAAAGTGACAGAGAAAAATGTTAAAATGCAGATTAAATGTAAAAGTTGTCATACCTATGTACATTTTATATTTTTGCCGAGCTGGTTGTTAAACATTTATAGGTACATCCCTACCCTCACCCCAAGGAAATAAGTCAATGGGTAGGGGACCATTGTTCCCTGGGATTTTGTCATCCATTGTGTGGAAGCTTCTTAGAGATGGCTTGGTGGGAAGGAGACAGAAGCTGTATTGTTGGCTAGAATTGGGCTTTTGGCAGAAGGGTGGGAGGTGGAGAGGATTATGAGAGGAACCAGGAATCAAGGGGTCTCACTTCTTTCTTGAGTTGGATCTCCCAAATATATGTCCTCTTGCTATAAATTGAGAGCAGAAGAAGACAATAATAGCATGACAGTGCTGGGAAGAGAAGACTTTTGGTGCCACCTTCTTACTGGCCCCTTGCTCCTTTAATTCTCTTTTCTGCACAGGGTGCTAAATTTAGGTACAGGCACATAATTCATAGTTCATAGGATTTTGAGCTGGAAAGGATTTGATAACACTAATGCATAGCATCTTGGAATTAGAACTGGAAAGGATTTTAGAGGTCATCCAGCCTACCCCCCCTCATTCCGCAGATTGGGGTGCTTAAGCCTAGAGGGGACTTTTTATAAAATTTTTTTTTGTTTTTTGCTTTTTTGGAGGGGGGAAGGCAGGGCATTTGGGGTTAAGTGACTTGCCCAAGGTCACACGGCTAGTAAGTGTTAAATGTCTGAGTTGGGATTTGAACACAGGTCCTCCTGACTCCAGGGCTGATGCTCTATTCACTGCACCACCCAGCTGCCCCCTTAGAGGGGACTTTTAAAATTACTTGGTTTAAAATGGAGGATATAAAAGGAGGGTATCATTTAGAACACCCAGTACTCTAGTCCAACTAAGTCTTCTCCTTTCAATGCTTCCCTTCTTCCTCCCTGATCCACCTTCTCTGCTCATGCTCCTTCTATTTCTTTGCTTGTTCTTCCCCTTGCCTGGAAGTCATTCATTCCATGTTTTTGATTTTTTTTTATTAAAAAATATTTATTTTCAGTTCTAAATTATTTCCTGCCTTCTACCCTTTCCTCTACCCGTTGAGAAGGCAAGAAATATGATACCCATTATACAGATGAAGCCAAGTCATTCATTCTATAGTGAGAGTTTACTATGTTCATAGAACTGTACTGGAGCTTGTGGAAGATACAGAGATGAATGACTATCTCAAAGTGGGTAGAAGTTAGTGAGGGACACAAGACACACGTGTGCTAAGTTATATAGCACCCACTCTAGGCTTCGTTCCCCAGTGGGGACTCTCCTTGGCAGGTAGAGTGCCCAGATAGATAACTGCTACCTTGGTTTCTAGGGGTAACCCTGTGGGTGATTCACCTGAAGCCTGTAGCTTACAGGCTCCCACTGGTGTGCTTCCCAATAACAATCAGCTAGAATACACAATTAGACCTTAGAAAAGGCTTTTATTCAAATGGAATAGGATGGTATTTCTGTTCTAGTAGTTGCAAAGCCTTTCCCCAAAAAATTTGGAGTGTGTTATCTCACGAAGATACTCAGAGTCCAAGATGAGATTTGAAATACAGTGATAGTGAGGCATACACATAGGGAACGTGTGTGGCAAAGGAAATCCTGGCTCTGGAAAATTAGAACCCCAGCAAAGCAGGTAAATGGATAGTGGGCCTGGAGTCAGGAAGATCTGAGCTCAGTCTCAGAAATGTATCTCAGACAAGTCACTTTAACCACTGTCTGCCTCTGCGTCCTTTACTGTAAAATGGGAGAATAATAGCACTTCTTTCTCAGGGTTGTTGTGAGGCTCCAAAGAGCTTGGCACGTAGTAGGTACTTAATAAATACTCATTCCTTTCCCTTCAATGAATTTTCTCTGGGAAGTCTTTACAAAGTTTACTGCAGGGTAAGTGTTGATGTTGGTGGTGTGGTGGATAAATTGCTCTTCTGCCAGGTTGGGCAAGCTCTCATAAGTGGAAGGAAGGAAACAAGCATTTATTAAGTGCCTACTGTGTGCAAGGCACTGTGCTAAGTGCTTTACAGATATTACTACATGCTGTTTCAGCTGGTCAAGTGACCTAGCTGGCTTGGCTCCTTTTCTTTTATCTTGGCATCTTTGATGGCTACGTTGATATCCTGGACAAACTGTACTAGATCTTCAGTGAGCAGTTGAAAAATCCACCCCCTCCCAATCTCAAGCCAAGCTGGGTGCCTTAGCTTTGACAGACTGACGGAAGCCTCCCAAGTTCTTTTCTGCTCCCTCAGGGCCTTAGCTCTGAGGTTTGTCACCCCTTAGCCAAAGACTGGGCAAAGTTATAGTCCTGGTTCCGTAATTCTGCCTGCTTTGAAGCTAGGTTCCTTTAGTGAGGTACCTTCCACCTTGGTACATTTCCCAGATTCCTCTTGGATCTCATGCAAATGAACTGCCAGGTTTGTCTTTGCTGGCTTTTTCATTTGCATTTGAGCTTTTCAGAGTCTCTGGCCCTAAGATGGTAGAATGTTTCATTTATACCTGAAAAGGCAGCCCCTAACTTTACATTTTAATGTCTTCACCCCTGATAACCTTTAAGTTTTCTGAAGTCCAAAAAGAGACCCACCCTTACAGTTAAATAACACTGTGAAGTTTAAACATTGTGAGGCGTGATAAAAGATATTTTATAGGGCACCACCATGTGATCTAGTATTGGCTGGTAAGACAAATTCAAGGAACAAATAACTGAAGTCCTTAGAGAGGGTTTCATGGAGCGTGAACTCTGAAGGATGAGTAGGATTTGGATAAGTGGAATGAAGACTTTTTAGGCAGGAGAAATGGCATAAATAATGGCATGGATTGGGCAAACATGCACATGTAACTGTGAATAACCTGGCTGGAGGGTTCACGTGTGTCAGTAGTGGAAAGAGATGGCAAAAAAGATAGGGTGGAACCACAACCAAGAGGACCTTGAAGCAGTGCAAAGGAGTTTGGCTCTGTCATGCCTAGCATAGTGCCTCGAGTGCTTAATATGAGTGCTTAATAAATGATAGCAGCATAGAATGTCAGTGTTTGAAGAGACCTGAAAGAGTATCTAGTCTGTGTCCTCTTTTACAGAGGAGAGACAGCTGGGCCTGATGTCAGAGAGATTGGAGTTCAGATCCGGCCTCAGACATTTATAACTGTGTGACCCTGAGAAAATCTAACCTCTCTCTGCCTCAGTTTCCTTAAATGTAAAGTAGGGATAATGATAGGACCTTATTGCAATGTTCACACAGTTGGTGTGAAGGTCAAGTAAAATAATATTTATAAAGTACTTAGTATATAGTACTAAGAAAAATTGTACATAGTACACTTAGTACGTAGTGCCTGGTATGTAGGAGATTCTTAATAAATGATAAATCCTTACTTCCTTCTACAGTTACTTAAGCTCCTTGAGGACAGGGGCTATCTTTGGCCTCTTTTTGTATCCCCAGTGCTTAGCACAGTGCGGCATAGGATAAGGCTCTTAGTAAATGTTTATTGAATGCTTCATTGACTGAATTTGGAACCAGAGCCAAAGCCTTCGGATTCTCAGACTAATGCTCTTGAATGAATTTTAGGTTGAAGGAATACCATGAGTAACAGCATGGAAGTAAGACCACTTCAACCTCTCAGTTTCCTTATCTGCAAAAATGGAGATAAGAACAGCACGTATCTCCCATGGTGGTTTATGAGGATCAGATGAGATAATAATTTGCAAAGTGCTTAGCATAGTCCCTGGCACGTAGTAGGCACTATATAATTGTTAGCTATTATTATTATTATTATTATTATTATTATTATGTGGGAGAAGCTTTGGTGATGTGCCGGGAGCAGCATGATCTTATGGGACAGGAAGTGTTTATTGATAGTAACCACTTACATTTTTTTATTTAAATATTTCATTTTTCCAATTACATGTAAAAACAATATTTAACATTTGTTTTTTAAAAAAAATTTGAGTTCCAAATTCTTTCCTTCTTTCCTCATTGGGAAGACAAATGATTTGATATAGGTTATATGTGTGTAGTCATGCAAAACCTATTTCTAGGGCGGCTAGGTGGTGCAGTGAACAGAGCACTGGCCCTGGAGTCAGGAGGACCTGAGTTCAAATTCCGCTGCAGACGCTTAACACTTACTAGCCATGTGACCTTGGGCAAGTCACTTAACCCCAATTGCCCTGCCTTCCCCCCTCCAAAAAGCAAAAAAACCACCCCAAAACAAAAAAAATTTCCATATTAGTCATGTTATGCAAGAAAACACAGACTCAAAGGGAAAAAAAGAGGAAAAAACCCAAGAAAAATGAAGAAAGTTTAAAAAAATATGCTTTAAACTTCATTCAGTTTTAATCAGTTCTTTCTTTGGAGGTAGATAGAATTTTTCATCATAAGTCCTTTGGAATTGTTTTATATCATTGTATTACTGAGAATACTTAAATTGATTCATAGTTGATCATCTTATGGATATTGCTGTTACTGTGTACGCTGTTCTCCTGGTTCTACTCACTTTACTTTGCATCAGTTCATATAAGTCTTTCCAGGGTTTTCTGAAAACGTCCTGCTTGTCATTTCTTAGAGCACAATAATATTCCATCACAATTGTATACTTCAACTTGTTTAGCCATTCCTGCATCCCCTAAATTTCCAGTTCTTGGCCACCACAAAAAGAACTGCTATAAATATTTTTGTACATGTAGATCCTTTTTGCTTTCCTTTTCTCTCTTTGAAATCCAGACCTGGTATCCCAATTTTTATACATCCCCTCCAACATTTGTTATTTTCCTTTTTTGTCTTATTAGCCAATCTGATAGGTGTGAGTGGTACCTCAGAGTTGTTTTAATTTGCATTTCTTTAGTCAACAGTGATTTAGCACATTTTTTTCATATGGCTATAGTTAGCTTTGATTTCTTCATCTGAAAATTGCTTATTTATATCCTTTGGCCATTTATCAATTGGTGAATGACCTGTATTCTCATAAATTTGACTCGTGTCTCTGTATATTTGAGAAGCAAAGCCTTTATCAGAGAAACTTACTGTAAAAACTCCTCTCCCTACCGCCATCCTGTTTTTGCTTTCCTTTTAATCTTGGCTGCATTGGTTTTGTTTGTGCAAAACCTTTTAAATTGAAGATTGTCAAAAATATCCATTTTGCATTCCATAATGCTCTCTATCTCTTGTTTCTCTCATTCCTTATCCAAAGATCTGACAGGTAAACTATTTCATGCTCTCCTAATTTGCTTATGGTATCATCCTTTTTGTCTGAATCATGTATTACCTTATCTTGGTATATGGTGTGAGATGTTAGTCTATACCTTGTTTTTTGCCAAGCTGCTTTCCAGTTTTCCCAGCAGTTTTTGTTAAATAGTGACTTCTTGTCCTAAGAGCCTGAATTTTTGTATTTATCAAACACTAGATTACTGTGGTCATGTGCTATTATGCATTGTGTACCTAATCTG
>JAQQSU010002770.1:0-14575 GCA_028627135.1 Pseudochirops cupreus
CATTTCTCTCACTTGATTTTAAAAATCCTTCTTGAGCTCCTCCATAGCCAGTAACCAATTCATATTTTTCTTGGAAGCTTTTGGTGCAGGGGTTTGACTTTGTTGTCTTCCTCTCATTCTACTCTTTGATCCTTTTTGTCTTCAAAAAAGGAATCTAAGGTTTGATTGCTGTGCTTGCTTTGCTTCCTTTGCTTGCTCATGTTGCCTCTTGATTACTTGACTTTTGAGCTTTTTGCCACAGTAGAACTCTGCTTCCAGAGAGAAGAGCTTTGTCCCAAATTGCTGGGGTTTTCGCAGCCATTAGAGCTATTAGTTGGGTGCCCTCTCCACAGCCCCCACAAGCTCTGGCCCACTGGCCACACATCCCAGGACTTCCACCCAAGACAGTGATCCAGATCCAAGCAGGTTAAAGCAAGAGCAATTACTCTCTAAATGTTCGCTTGGTCCCCCTATGATCTGCAGGCCAGGAGCTCTGAAGCAGCCATGTGGAGGTGGCTGCACAGCCACTGCACCTCACTTCTCACCCGGGGCCAAGGGCTGGACTCACTCTTGTATCCCCCCTAGTTCCAACAGAGTTCCACACTGACCTTTTACTTTGTCTTTGGCATGTATGTGTTGATAATTCTGGAAACTGCCAATGCTGCTGGTGATCTACTCTCTTGAAGTTTGCTCCAGCCACTGCTGGTTGGGGCTGCCCTGGGGCTAAAACTGAGGGTTCACTTGGGATTGGGCACAGCTCCTAGCATTTTGTGATAGACCCTTCCTGTAGGCCTTCTGGGGTTCCTTCAGCAGGAGATTTGTTTCTCTGTCACTTTGTAGGTTCTGTAGCTCTAAAATTTGTATAGAGTCATATTTTATGGATATTTGAGGTGGTTATGGGGGGAGCTCACAGAGTTTTCCTGCTTCTATGCCACCATATTGGCTCTTCCCCCTGAAGCTTCTGAGTCTTTATGTGTAAAATTGGTACAGTAATATTTTTTTAACTCATTCCACAGGGTTGTTGTGGTCAGATTACTTTGTGATAATGTATATGATTTACCTCTCATTTCCTTCAAAGTTAAGCCCAAATGCTTTTACGTGAGCCTTTATTTAATCTCCTCCACTCCTAGTTTGTGTCTCTCTCTCCTCCTTCCCTTTGCCTCCCCCCCCAAAATTACCTTACTTTTGTACTCTCACTAAAAAACGTAAGTTCCTATTGTTCAGGAACTGTTTGATTTTGGCCTTTGTTTCATTTTACATTGCCAAGCACATAGTGGGTGCTTAAATGTTTATTGATCGATAAATTGATAATTGTGCATTAAAACCTTTCTTTCTGATTGAAGAGTATGAAAGGATAGTGTTTGTGTAAGAGAGCTTCACATTTGAAATTAGCTCAAAGAAGACATGTGTGTAATTTTTTTTCTTAGAAAGTTCAATGTTCAGATCCAGATCCTATCACACAAACTTTTCTCCAAAAAAATTCTAGAAAACATGTGGAAATACCAGGATCAAACACATCTTATCCTTATCATCTGACTATTGCTTTCATAGTCCTTCTTTGGGCTGGGAATTTGAAATGACAATTCCTTGGAAACAGAGAAATATAGAAACATCTGTGTGGTGGAGCAGTACTCTTCTTCCCTGCCCTACTGCCTTGCCTCCTTCCCTTGCCAGGTAATTTAGATGATGCAACATTTGTTTAAGTATTTAAATAGAGTCATATTGGAATTAGAAAGGAAGAACTAGAGCTAGAAGTAAAAAGGATTCTAGGAGAACAATCTGAAGAAAGTGAGAAGAATGAAAGAAGTACTGAGCAGGGAAGAACTTGACACTACAAGGCATAGAACAGGAATGGGGGAGGGAATCTTGATGATCAGAGAAGTGGAATTCATAGGAATATCTGCTCCCTCCATGTCCTCACTCTTAAAGGTGAGCTACCAGATAGGTTTGCTCACTCTTACTTTGCCTTTATTTTTTTTTTTTCTGTTTTCAAAAGATATACCCAAAGTGTGATCTTGCTTTCAGCACAAGGGAGAAGAACCAATGCCCCAAACAGGTTCCCCCCTACCTTATCCCAAAGAGCAATTCATTGTGATTTGTGGCAGAAGCAAATGCTGAAGTAGTTTATAGACAGTGTTCAAGTATCTCAACTCCTATGTGGAAAAAAGGGGAAGAGGTATATTCTCTGAGGCAGTGGGATGTGCAAAACTAGACTTCACAGAATCAAAGAATCACAGCATTTGACATTTGGAAGGGACATTAGTAGCAATCTAATCCAACACAAACACAAAAGGAATGCCCACTACAATATATTCAACAAGTCAAATCAAGCTGATAAGCATTTATGAATAGCAAGTTGTACATAATAGATTTGTAGCTTCATGTGTACTTTTTTAAATTTGAAAGCATTATAAAAGCATTGTTTTGTTCCATAAATTAAAAATTATTTTTTAAATGTCTATCATGTGCTAGACATAGTGCTAAGTCCTGGATTGCCAAGGAATCAGGTAGTCTGTGGCTTGAGAAGCACCTTTCCAGGTGATGCATTCTACTTTTATACAGCTCTAATTATTGGGAAGGTTTTCCTGACATCAAGACTAAATAAGCTTCTTTGCAACTTCTACTAAATGTTCCTTCTTTGGTCCTCTGAGGATGAATACAACAATTGTGTTCTATTCTCCACATAGAAGTCCTTCAAATACCTGAAGACAATGTTCTTGTCCCCCTCAGGTATTATTTTCTTCTAGGAGATACATGCATAGTTCCTTCAACCCATTATTATATGTCATGAATTCAAGCAGCCTCAAAATCTTTGTTGTACTCTTCTGTTTGTCAAAACTCTTCTTAAGCTATGATGCCTGGAACTGAACATAATGCTTGAGATGAGATCTGATCAGGACAAAGTTTAGTGAGAATATCACCTGCCTATTCTTAGAAGCCATGACCCTCTTAGTGCAGTTCAAGATCACGTTAGCTTTTGTGACCACCACATCATACTGCTTATTCATAATGAATTTGCAATACACTGAGACCTCCAGATCTTTTTTTTTCCAGAACTGCAAACTAATTATGCCTTCTCTTTCTTATATGTGTGAAGTTAATTTTTGTTGTAGATAAGTACAAGATTTTATATTTATTCTTTTTGAATTTCATCTTATCAGATTAAAACTAATACTACAGCTTGTTAAGATCCATTGTATCATAACTGTCATCCACTATGTTATCTATCCCTCCTAGCTTTGTGTCATCTGCAAATATGATGAACATAGAGCATCTATATCTTTATCCAAGCCTTTCAGTTTTGTTACTGTTCAGTTGTGTCTAACTCTTCATGATCCCATGAGAGGTTTTCTTGGCAAAGATACTAGAATGGTTTGCCATTTCATGCTCCAAAGGATTAAGGCAAACATAGGTTAGACAACTTGCCGAGGGTCATGTATTTAGTGAGTGTCTGAGGCCAGATTTTAACTGAGTTCTTCTTGACTCCAGGTCCAGCACTCTATCCATTAAGCCATCCAGTAAGCCTTTCATAAAAATATTAAATAGCACAGAACCAAGCACTGATCTCTGGGAGATTCTGCCACAGTGACACACACCATTAAAGATTAGTTATTCTTTGAGATTAGCCATCTAACCAGTTAGGAATCCATCAGAAGTATTAAACCTGAGGCCTCCTGGCTGTAAGCTGAACACTTCCAAGTATACCAAAACAGATTAAAATATAGAGATTTATTTAACAAAATTAGTAAAAATACAATTCAACATAGATAATATTAATTTGTGATTTTTAAGTAAGTATGATGCCCACAGGGACCCATTTCTATTTGAGTCTGACAATACTAAATTCATCCATATCACTCCATCTTATTGACAAGAAAAATTAAAGATACTTCATCAAAAATTTTGTTAGAACCTAGGTAAACTATATCCACACCATCCCTTTCATCTCCTCATTAAATAAACCTGGTTTTGAAAGGATATAATCATTCTTCCAGTCAGAATGGGGAATCCCAAGGTTTAGAGTTCCCAAAACTGAGAATTCTCAGATTAGGGTTTCTTGTGAGAAAAGGATATTTCATGATTCACTGTACTTCCTGGAGAAAGAAGAGGATTGTCCACATGGCTCCTGTGCAATATCTTACTTGGAGAGTAAGGCCAATGAGTTACTTGGACAATCTATGTCTAATGGAAAAATGTCTTTTGAAGTAACTTACTGCTCAAAGTAAGTTTACCATTTGGGAGGAATCTAAATCACAGCTCAAGACTATAAGTATTGGTGAGATTTGAGGACTCTGGGAAAGAAACGTTAAGCAGTACATCAAAGTATTCATGACAGTAGTCCAAAGTTCAGTTCCCTTCCAGAGAAAACTGAGGAGCAATTGAGTGCTTTCTGTGTTTATCTCTGGGCTCCTGTGGGAACTTCACATATCATATATTTTTCTGTAAAGTAAAATAGAGACTGCCCTGTACCCCACATACATTTTGTATCTTGAGTACATCAAAAGAACTAAAAATCCTTTCATTCAAATTTGGGGAAACTGAGCCAGAAGTTATACTCTTAAGTATATTGGGATAGTTTTCTGAAGCAAATTCCAGGAAGAAGCCCTGAGCTAAAGGGAGAAGATGACCATTTGATGTCAGCCCCCAAGACTAGACCTTGGTCCAGGTCCATTCCAGAATATTTGGTGAAAGGCCTAGGTCACAAGTTATTAAAAAAAAAAGGGGGGGGGCAGGATCAGAGCCAACCATGATGAAGGAGAAGGAGGATGAGGAACAGAAAGTATGAAAGGAATTAAGCTAAATTAGGAAGAAAAGAAGTAGAAAGATTCAAGGAAAAGGAGAAAGAATCAAAGAGGAAGAAAAAGCAAACAAGACAGATATTTTAAAGGGAAAATCAATTGTCAAGGTGCTAAGAAAATGAGAAAAGTTTTCACAGGGAGCTAGGCAAAAGAGCTATTAGTAACAAAACAGAGAATTCAGGATCCTGAAACTAGAAAGCATGGATAACAGAGAGAATTTTGGAGTGTCCTCTACAGAGTACATGATGTTTTATTTCTGTCATGGACAAAATAAATATTATACATGCTGAAAACACCAGCTGGTTTCTTTTGCATAATAGAAAGAAAGAAGGCTTGAAAAACCACCTCTGCATTCTCCAGGATGTCAGGGAAAATGAAGAACTTCTTTACAGAAAAAAAGAAAAACCATCCAATGGAAGAAGGACTTCTACATGAAAATACATGGAAAGGGTGTGAAGCAACAGACCATAGTCTCGATGTATATCATGGCAGGAGGTATCTAACACACTGTCCAGGGGCTTATAGAGCCCGTGATAATCCTGACTTTGGTCTGAACCATAACAATATTTAAGTGGAAAATATGTTTTAAATAAATGAAAAAATATAATGGAATATAGATAACATTAATATGTGGTATTCTAAGCCAACACTTATGCGTGGTTTAGTGGCTCCCATTTCTATTTGAATTTGATAGCACTGATATAGGTAAAGGGTGGAAGAATATTTTACAGAGTAGAAAGAGAAGAACCACTGAAAACTTGGAGCTAAACAGAAGTGCACATTTCTCTGAAAAAAAAATGTGCACAGACACACTTTTAAATTTAATCCACCTAAACATTTTCTATATCACTTTTTAAATTTTTTAATTCAATTTTATTTTATTTTCTATTCCAGATTGTCTTCCTCCCCCCAACCATCTCCTACACTTGAAAAAGGCAAGAAATATAAGCCTCATTACAAGTAGGAAACCAATTTCCACGTTAGTCATGTTCTGGGGGAAAAAGAAAAGGAGAAAAGAGTAAGCCTGATTCTGTAATCTGATTCCATCAGTTCTCTAACTGGAGATGTATATTTTTAATGAGTCATTTAGAACTATGGTGGGTCACTCTTTTGATCAGAGTAACTAAGTCTTTCACAGTTGATTATCTTTATAAAATGGTTACTATGTAGATTGCTCACCTGGCTCTGCTTACTTCACTTTCCCTCATTTCATCCCATGTTCATTCTTTTGCATAATAGGAAGAAAGAAGGCTTGAAAAACCACCTCTGCATTCTCATTCCCCTGTTCAATTCCCACCTTTCTCTGAAATTCGCCCCTTCACCATTTCTTACAGGACAACTGTCCATCACATTCATACACCACAACTTGTTCAGTAATTCCCCAATTGATGGGCATCTCCTCAGTTTCCAGTTCTTTATAATGACAAAAAGACCTAGTATAAATGTTTGCATATATCATTTCTCTTTTTATTTGATCTCTTTGGGGGTATATATCTAGTATTTCTGGGTCACAGTTTAATAGCTTTTGGGGGCATAGTTCCAAATTGCTTTCCATAATGTTTGGACTAGTTCAAAGAAATACCAACCTTGCATTAGTGTACCTATTTTCCCAAATCTCCTCTAGCTTTCTTCATTTTCCTGTTCTGTCTTCTTAGCCACTCTGTTGAGTACCTTTGAATTGTTTTCATTTGCATTTCTCTAATTATTAGTGATTTGTAACATTTTTTTCATATGATTATTGATAACTTTGATTTCTTCATCTGAAAACCTATATTCTTTATCCATTTATCAATTGAGTAATGGCTCTTATTCTTATAAATCTGGCTCAGTTCTTTTGAGAAATAAGACTTTTGTCACAGAAACTTGCTGCAAACATTTTTCCATATTTCCTTGCTTTTCTCCTAATTTTAGCTACATTGATTTTGTTTGTGTTTATGCATTGCTTTCTTAAATCTAATCAATTAACTAAAAAAAAAATCCCTGATTTGTAGTGTTTACCAACTGCCATTATGTAAATACTCACAATGAAAATTTAACAATCACTCTTGAGAGACGATTTCAGATTGGATTCTGCATATCTCTGGGGCTAAGTAACTGATATGAGGTTCTTCTCAAAGAGGAGACAGCTGTGTTACAACATCCATAGTAGTAGACACAGCCCAAGTGATACTGCCATAAGGAATCCAGAAAACAATGTTAAAGATTATGAAGTTTGCAGCATAAAACTGAAGTTGCTAAGAGGAAAGGTGATGTTTTCATCAGTTCTACTGATTGAAAGCAAAACTTCAGGAAAGATGGGCAAACTTAGGAAATTAATAGTTGGTTAAGAGGATGGCATATAATAACAAAATTTAGATTTCTGAATAAAAGCTTAAAATACAGGAATATATGGAAGGAGAATTCCTGGTCAGGGATGGAGTACACCTAACAAGGGTTGGTAAAAAGTTTTGTTTAGTGTCATTCAAATACAATTAAAATGTTTTCAACTGAAATGAAAGGAGAGAAAGAAAGCTATATCCATCATATGTGTGTGTGTGTGTGTGTGTATATATATGTATATACAAATACATATATAAATACACATATAAATGTGTGTATGTGAGTATATATGTATGTGTGTGTGTGCATGTATGTGTATATCAGAGAGAAGAGCCACAATATAGGAAGAATAATATTTGAGATACCAAGAAACTTTCATGAGACAAAAGTGAATTCAATGGCAAAACCCTTGGTCCCAGCCTTCTCATCAGTCACCAATTATTGAGTCAACAAACATTTATTAAGCACCTACTTTGTGCTAGGCATTGTGCTAAGTACTCAGGATACAAGGAAAGGCAAAGACAGCCCCTACCCTGGAGAAGCTAACAATCTAATGACAGAGGAAAAAGCAATGAATAAAAAGCAGGGCAAACTAGAGATCCTAATGCAAAGAGGGAGATTTTATATTTTTAAGTTGAGTCTTGATGGGATAAGACCCAAGACCCATGCCAGAATTTGACTATGGGAGAGACAACATATTCAAAAGGCACAAACTATGTGGGGAAGGGTAAGATTAGCATATATATATGTATATATATATGTATATATATATATATATATATATGATGGCTATTTAGCTTCATTTTAGATAATCTGGTCCTTTTGAGTAACTGTTAGAGAGAAGGGGAAAGAAGTATTTATACAGCACCTACTATAGGCCAGGCACTGTACTTGGCACATTATGTTTTCTTATTTGATCCTCACACACACAAAAGGTGTCAGGAATGCTAAAATTCAAAATGAACTGAGGTTATAGTGAAGAACAATGAGGAAAACACAGGTGTTTCTTTCCTCCCCTCTCTCCGTCCTTCCTTTCCTCCTCCCTCCCTCCCTTCCTTCTTTCCTTCCTTTCTTTCTTGCTTCCTTCCTTCCTTTCTTCCTCTTTATTGGAGAAAAGATTAGGATTAAAGAAGGGATATGAAGGCTGTATGAAGTAGATGGATGATGATAAAAAAGATGGCAGAGTTCCCCAAAGTGTTTTAGGTTCTTTTCCAAGAAGAATAATCTTTAGAAAAGAAAACAAGTATGGCTAGTAGGAAGTTGAAGCTCAAAGATATGTTGAGACATAGTAAAATCTTTAGACTTGCTGCCCCTTTGTGAATTTTAGTCCTCAGGAGTAGATGGACTATATCCTTGGAAATTAAGAAAACTAGCTGATATAATTAACGAGCCACTGCCAGTGATCCTTGAAAAACTATGGAGAATGAGAAAGGTATAACTGGCCTGGAGAAAGGCAAATACTGTCTTGATTTTCAAAAGGAGAAGAAAGCTGACTCTACAAATTGTAGGCTCTAAGAGAGCTTGAATCCTGGCAAAATTGTAGGTCTGTGGACTTTGATTCTTTATAAAATTCCATAACCTCATATGCAAAAGTGTTATACTGGGGTATTTCTTATTTTTATTACATTTTGATAACTGTATTTCAATATAATTGCTTTCCTTTATAATCTTAGGTATTTTAATTTATGCATATAAAAACATTATTCTGAGAGAGTTACATAAGTTTCACTAGACAGTCATAGGGGTCCATGACACACAAAAAAAAGTTTAAGAAGTCCTCATCTAAGTTACTAAAGGAATGCTTTATGAAAGTTTATTAAAAGATCACAGGATCACAGTGACCTAGAATGGCTTTATAAAAAACTGTTAATGCCAGAGTAACTTCATTTCTTTTTCTACTGAGTTATAAGAATGCCAGATCTAGGAAATATAGATACAAAATCTACCAATATTCTAGAGTAACATTTGATAAACTCCTTTATTTTATTGTTGTGGACAAGATGAAAAGATCCTGATTGGCCAGATGCATTAATAGTTTGATGTTAACATGGAAGAAGTCTCCTTTGGAATGCCCTGGGATCTGTTTTTCACCCCATGCTATTTAATATTTTTATCAGTGACTTGGAAAAAGGTATAGAGGGCACACTTATCAAATTTGTCAATGACACAGAGCTAGGAGGCAAAGTTAAATGACTGGATAACAACACCAAGATCAAAAAATATCCTGACAAGTTAGAACCCAGTGCCAATTTTAAACAGATTAAATTCAAGAAGGATAAATGCAAAGACACACTTTGAGCTCCCAAATTTTGTAACAGCACAATATTAGGGAAGTGTGATGTTAAAGGAATTCATAGGGAAATGACTTATGGAGGGGGTACTTTAGTAAACCTTTTAGGACCTTTAGTTTAGTATGAGTTAACTACGTGATAGGTTAGCCCAAAAAGCTTATATGATCTTAGACTGCATGAAGGGAGACAAAATAGTCAAATAGGAAGGCAATAGTGCCATTGTACTCTTCTCAGTTCAGAACACATTCAGTAGTTTTCGGGGGGCACATTTTAGGAAGGACACTGACAAGCTGAAAAGTATCCAGAAAGCGGGTAATCAGGACGGTGTATCAAGACTTACTGAAAAGACTGGAAATGAGTAGTGTGGAGAAGACACAACTTAAAAGGGATATGATAGCTATCTTCAAGTACCAGAAGAACAGTTATGTACAAAAGGGATTTGACTTGCTTGGTCCTCAAGGGCAGAATCTAGCACAAAGGAGTAGAAGATGAAGAGACATAGGCTTGAAATAGGGGAAAGTTTCCCAGGACTATCAAAAAGTGGGATGTGATACCTAGGGAGGTGGTAGATTCCCTCCAATCAGAAGTTTTCAAGGGGTGGCTGGATGAACACTTGCCAGATGATGTTACAGAGTGGATTATTTTTCAGAAATAGATAGTACTAGACAGCTCCTGAAGTCCCTTTTGAAGACATCCCAGGGAATATGCATAGAGCTGCCATGTCTGCTTTTGTCTTACCATTTATGTAGGCAAAGTGCCCATGTCTTTTGGGGCTAAGCCAGAACATGGGATCAGAAAGAAAGAGTAGTTCTGTGCCTGCTCCATTGGGTGCCACCCCCATTATACAGAAATATTATCCTCTTTCTAATTACTTTGCTACAGAATACATACTTGATTTTTCTAGTGTATTCCTCAATTGCCTTTTATTTCACATTTCTAAACCCAAATTCTTCCAGGTATAATTTGAAGAAAAAAAAAAGCAAACTGTACCAAGCTGATTCAGTACTTTAAAGGTGATAAAACATTAGCCCTTTCATTTGGTGGTCTTAAAAATAGACAAGCCAAGGTCTAAATGATGCCCTAGTAGATGAATGCTATGGACAACCCTTGTCTCTGATCACAGGATTTAGAGGTCAGCTTCAACACTGTAGGATAAGAGAAACTGATTCAGAGAATTTAACTGATTTTTCCAAAGTCACACCTATGGAAATTGCCAGGGTTAAGATTTGAACCCAGGTCTTCTGATATGAAGTTCCAATGTGAATTCCTACACATGACACTTGAAATAAATTGTTGGGAGTACAAAGGATATATTCTCCTGAGATATGTGGGATGTATTGATTCTAATGTTAATTAGGAGGCCTAAGTGAGAAACATTGTGACTGTCAAAAGTGACTGAAAGACTAATGTTAAAATAATGTGATTTTTAATTCATATTTAGTTACCTATTGTTCCTTTTAAGAGCTCAAGAAATAGATTCTCAGATTTTTTTGGTTATGGCTTTGGAAACATATATACATATATACACATATACATGCATTGTGTACATGTATACACATATGCACATATACACAGCAGGGGAGATGGGAGAGAGAGAGATTTTTCTTCCATAACTCTTGTGATAGTCAGTAATAATTTTTTTTTTATCCCTTTCTTACTCCATTTGAGTTTTTCTTAATTCTTATTCATCAACTTAGATTCATTCAACTCTTTTAAAAATCACTATAATTTACTACACCAGAAATGAAAACCAAACCAACATATTTAAAATCATACAAATCATACTATATTGTTCTCTCTCTCTCTCTCTCTCTCTCTCTCTCTCTCTCTCTCTCTCTCTCTCTCTTTCTGTCTCTCCTCTTTCCTCTTCCTTGCCCTCCCTTCCTCTCCTTTCTCTCTCTGCTTTGCTCTCACTGTATTAGCCATGTCCCCTGGCTGTCACCAAGAAGGTGCTGGAAGTTCCTTTCTTTCTATTATTTTTCTTTGTTGTTTTTTTTTTTTAATCTCAGCCCAAGGTGAGACGGACTGAGTGATGATGATGAGGCTCTCAGGATGTTAGAAACTGAACTGCTAGAAGAGGTCAGCAGGAGCAGAAACCAATAAAGCAGAAGAAGGAAGCTTGATACCTATGAACAAAGTCTTCGGTAATGATGTGAAGTAGGTCAAATGAGGGCTGCGCACAAATGAAAAGATTCACCTCCAAACATCTGGAAAAGTTTACCTAACCGGCTTCTCCTTGACAGGACTTTGGGCTGTTACCAGTGATCTGCTGCTAAATGCTGTGCATTGTTTTATTTGCAAATTCTCCGTCTGAGATACAGGATGACAACAAGGGACAAAGAAACAAAAAAAAAAAAAACAATCTGTTCACCAGCATTCATCTAGTTCTCTCTGTAGGTGCCTCTTTGTAGTCCCCAGAATCTCCTACAAGTTAACATTTAAAATCACTTAAATACCATAATGGATCTGTGATCTCATTGATGTGACTATTGCATCTAATGATGCAGATCACAAGTCATTCATGCCAGCTTATTCTGGGCTTGTCCTTCCCAGAGTCCTCAGCACCCTTTTTCCATCACTATCAATTTCACACAGAAGAAGCAAATAGGGGTCCGAAAATTGAGAGCCATTTAAGCAAAAAAGTTTCTCTCTTTTAAGTTTTTCAACAATATATTAAAATGTTATTTTTAAAAAACATGTCTCCTAATGTCAGTTTGAATTTTTGCCCCTTCAACCATACATGCTAACAAAATGTGCAACCTGAAAATAAAATTAAACCATGTGAAAATGTTGTGATTTGTTGTTCTTACTGCTCACAATGACAAATCCTACCTGATCTACAGCTTCTAGGTTTCCCTAACCTTGGTGGAAACTGGCCAGTTTTTCTGGCTGTAGGCATCAGCAAATTAAAAGGATATAGCTTCAAGCATAGTATTGTTTCTTAAACATAGCTGATGTGATTTAATGTAATATAAGGGTGTTAAATATTTACCTACACAAAACAACTCCACCCCAAGGAAAGCCATGTAATAATAAGAATTAAAACCCAAACTTTGAGACAAAAGTGACATCACTTAGGAATACTGTTGACCTATGTTGTTTTCTATGTGGATTTTGCCTCTATCTTAAGTATCACTATGAAAACTTAATGCCTTTCAAAGGCATCTGTAGCTATGTTTGGGTCATCACAGAGATTGCTTACATAGCTATTATTTGCACATACTGATTCAGCTCCCACTGCAGGGAAAGGTATTATGTAGAAGAGTCTCACATAAAAGATAATCATTATCCATATTAAAATGTGGGTGAACTCTCCATAGGTTCGGCCAGGTGAGATGAGAGGAACCAGAAAAGAGCTATGTGGCTTACCTGTTTCCTGAAGAGTTATTAACTGAAAAGTGACAAGTCACCTTTAGAAAACTGAGGTGTCAGATTCCTTTTGCATATTACATCTGAATTAATAAGTCAATTCTTTTCACAATAAACATGTTTTAGATTCATAAGCCATATAGTCCTTGGCAAAGAGCTCTCTATTTGAGAATTTTTATCATTTCACCTAGAGAAGTTTGCATTTATTCATTGAAATGATGTGTTTCCCATAAAATTATTTCCATTTAGGGCTTGACCTTGCAGTATTAATTCGTGAACACCCTTAAACCACTGTACCTGGCATATGCCATGCTAACAATAAAGAAGATACTTATTTTTCTTCCAGAATACCAAATTTTCGGTTTTTTTTCTCTTATTTCCTCCTGTGTCATCCTAGCCCTGCCAGACCTTCCTCACCTTATCCCTGGAATATTACAATCTTACATGACTTCATTGATTCAAGTCTCTCCTGCTCCCACCTATTTCTACATAGTGAGACCAAACACATCTTTTTTTTTCTTTTTTTCAATTCACCTTCCCTATCCATCAGAGGGGAAAAACAAATATGCATAATTAAGCTAAATAAATTCCTAAACTGGCCATGTCAAAAAATATAGGGTGTCTCAAAAGGTTCATTCTGTTTCTTGAGGCTACCTCTGTGTTAGGAGGTGAATAGCATGTATCATCATCTATGCCCAGGAACTGTGGTTATGAATTGCATAAATCACAGTTCTCAAGTCTTTCAAAAAATTTAATGTTGTCAATATATGAATTATTTTCATGGTTCTGCTCACTTCACTTTGCATCAGTTCATGTAAGTCTTCCCAGGTTTGTGTGAAACTGTCCTTTCTAAACTAATTGTTCTTCAACACAGCTGCACCATGTTATCTCACTACTCAAAAGTTTTTTTTTAGAACTTTATGTTTCTCACACTGTAAGGTCTAGATTATTCTTATGTCTAATTTTTAAGACTCTCCAAAATCTGGTCACACTTTAAATCTCCAAATTTATTTTCTGCAATTTCCTAATAGCCTTTTCCCTTCTTTCTTTCCTTCTTTTTTTTTTCTGAGCCATTGGCACTTTATTAAAGGGTACATGGTCTCCTTTCATGAAGTGGATCTCAGAACTTCCTCATGATCTGAGATGACTCTTTCTTCCAAGACCTTGTTTCTATAGGGTTTGATATCAGATTTGTTACCTAGACGTTCTAAAGAGGCTATACAAAATACAAAATCCCATTGGTTGACAATGATAAGCATAAGCTAAAATAAGCAAAAATGATGTCAGCAGTTGGGTGAGGCAAGGAATATCTCCATTGATTAAGTGGTCATAAGATGGATGGACTCCTCCTAAGGTTAGTCAGGAGGAGATGGTACAAGCTACATACACTCCAGGAACATATTTGGAGGGGGGACTCAGAACTTTCTATACCATGTCACCACCCATGCTTGGTTTGGTCATGGAATTTGAGCAAATCAGGATGGAGATATCTTTGTGATCATTCTTGTGGTTGTGCAAATGAGTTCCATAGATGGTAAACAAGTAATGAACATTACATTAAGGTTTGAAGCCTATTATAATTCCCTTCTATTCTTATATATTCCTATGTGACTTATACTAAGTATGGATTAATACAGTGCTTATTCTTTTTTTTTTTTAATTTTTTTGAGTTACATATTTTCTCCCTGTCTTTCCCCCGCCCACCACCCCAAAACAGCCATCCCAGTGTGTCCCCTCTCCCCCAGTCTATTCTCTCCTATGTCACTTTTTGGTAGGGCAAGATGGATCTCCCAACTGCAGTGCCTGTGTATCTCAAGT
>JAQQSU010002771.1:0-14575 GCA_028627135.1 Pseudochirops cupreus
GATTTAGAGCATTTTTTCATATGCTTATAGATATCTTTAATTTCTACCTCTGAAAATTGCCTGTTCATATCCTTCAACCATTTATCAATTGTGGAATGACTTGTATTCTTATAGATGTGACTCAATTCCCTGTATATTTTAGAAATGAGGCCTTTATCAGAGACACTGGTTGTAAAAATTCTTTCCCAATTTCCCACTTCCCTCTTAATCTTGGTTACATTGGCTTTGTTTGTACAGAAACTTTTCAATTTAATGTAATCAAGATTATCCATTTTGCATTTTATAATGCTCTCTAACTCTTCTTTGGTCATAAGTCTTCCCTACTCTATAAATCTGACAAGTAAACTATTCCTTGCTTCCCCAGATTGCTTACAGTATCAGCCTTTATACCTAGATCACGTACCATTTAGACTTGATTTTGGTATATGGCATTAGATGATGATCTATGCCCAGTTTCTGCCATACTATATTCCAGTTTTCCCAGAAGTTTTCGTCAAATAGTGAGTTCTTATCCCCAAAACTGGGGTCTTTAGGTTTATCAAATAGTATATTACTATAGTCATTGACTACTGAGTCTTTTGTATCCAATCTATTCCATTGATCCACTACTCTATTCCTCAGCCAGTACCAAGTAGTTTTGATGACTGCTGCTTTATGATACAGATTAAAATCTGGTACAGGTAGGCCACCTTCCCTAGCATTTCTTTTCATTAATTGCCTTGATATTCTGGACCTTTTGTTCTCCCAAATGAATTTTGTTATTATTTTTTCTAGCTCTATAAAGTAATTTTTCAGTAGATTGATTGGTATGGCACTAAATATGTAATTTAATTTATGTAAAATTGTCATTTTTATTATATTATCTCAACCCAGCCACGAGCAATTGATGTTTTTCCAATTAGCTAGATCTGATTTTATTTGTGTGAAAAGTGTTTTGTAGTTGTGTTCATATACACTCTACCCCATTTTATCTCTGATACCTTAACTAGGTGAAAATGTCTCAATCAGTCTGTCAGAAGACTTTTGAAGACTTGTCACTTCTCAGGTCTAGCAAATTATTCTTCCTGCCTTGAATATATTCTTCTCCAACAAATCCTCCATACTGAAACCAAAATATTCATACTACTGAACCACTATGATCATGTCACTTTTTTAAAAACCTTCAGTGGCATGCCATTTTTTACTGGATAAAATATAAATTTTGATCTTACAATTCAAAACTACGTACCATCTGATTCTTTTTTTTTTTGGAGGGGGGAAGGTAGTGCAGTTGGGGTTAAGTGACTTGCCCAGGGTCATGCAGCTAGCTAATGTCAAATGTCTGAGGCTGGATTTGAACTCAGGTCCTCCTGACTCCAGGGCCAGTGCTCTATTCACTGAATCACCTGGCTGCCCCACTTTCTTGTATTTAATGAACATTCTAACAAAAGGAAAGTATTGTCCATTCACCTGTTCTTGTCCTGCACTCTCCCTTCCCGTGTCCCTTCCCAGGTGCCTTGAATAGACTCTCCTTTCTCTCTTCCTCCATCTTTTAACATATTTCTCTTTCTTCAGCAGCAAACTGTGTGCTACCTCTTCTGTGAAGTGAAAGTGATTCTCCCTTTTCAAAAATTGACCATAGTCCTTTGACTAGATCATCTCAAAATAACACTTATCTCATTCTCTGATATTGTTTTGTTGTTTGTATATATGTCTTTTTCCTTATTGCGGTCCTTGAGAGCAAGGTCAATCATTTTAATTAACAATAATAATTTACATTTCTGTTTTAATCTACATTTCTACACAATCTACATTTCTTATTTTAAGACTTACTAATGTAAAGGTAAGATTGAAACCACTCTGCCCCATTTTATCTCTATATACCTTAACTAGGTGAAAATGTCTCAATCTATCAGAAGACCTTACACTTAGTACAAAAAATTTTAGGAAGAAGAAATTTTTTTAAATCATTGGATAAAACGAAATGACACCAGACAGAAAGTCTGTCTAATGGGCTGGGAAACTTGATCTGCGTCTCCAAGGATCGGCTGTAAATTATCACGTGAATTGGAAAAGGAAGGTTTTGTTAGATGATAGGGCTTTCATTCCTGAGAAGAAACCACTTGGGATAGGAGGTAGGGGTGAAGCCTAGGCTTTAGCTTTGGCTAGGTCTCTTCCCTCCACAATGCTCCCTTGATCACAGAAGATCCAGCTTTGAAGAATTCAGAGTATACTGGACTTCTGATCTTCCCATTGGTATCCTAAATGGTGTCCATAAATCAGCTCATTTCACATTCTGTATCATCAGGAGTCAAAGACAGACTAGCTTCATAGTTCTACAAGAAGCCTAGGAAAGAAAGTGTACCCATGCCTGTGTCTTTTCTTATGAAAACCACTACACAAGTAGGTTCAATAGCAGCAGCTAGGTAGCACAGTGGGTAGGGCATTGGCCCTGGAGTCAGAAGAACCCAAGTTAAAATCTGACCTCAGACACTTGATAATTGATGTATGACCTGGGCAAGACACTTGGCCCCAGTTGTCTCTCACACACACAAAAAGTTCAATAGCACATATTTTTCAATTACGTCATCAAGAAGCCACCTTAACAATTTTCTAGCAAACTAATGCAATTCTCCCTAAATTGTTCTATTAAAAATGAATGATGCCAGTGAACTTTCCCTTACATTTTAAAGGCTATAATTATATCAGAAAATGACGGGAGTTTTACCTTTTTACCGGATCAAGAACAACATTTTTAGGATTATTTAATTCTTCCAAGAGGACATGAGACTCATTTCCATTCATATCTGTGGCTTCAATTGTTCCTTTCAGTTGATTGGACCAAACAATTTCGTCATGTATCCAATCTATTGCCATTCCCGAAACCCCTTCCTCTACAGGACTCAGAGTCTGTGAAATAAAAACTTTAATTGAGCCTTTCCTTATGATACTTCTTTTAAAATATCTGTCATTTTAAGCATCTGTCACCATTAACTATTCTATTCTTTAACTTCCTATTATAATTAAACTGCTTTGAATAACATTTATAAGCCCTGAGTTGCTATTATTTTTTTTGTCATTTCAAAATTACCATCCCAAGTGAATCTCCAAAATGATACTTCTGAATTTACATGTACCTATTTCTTGGTCCACTATTTACTATCAAAGCTCTGAAATACAAAATTTCTCAAAATATGCACACCATTAGAATCAGGTATTGAAAGGTTTTTTAGCAATAATTTCAACTGTTTTAAAATTGAATTCTACATCCTTTGATAACAAAGCTTATTCAGGTCCATCACAGTAATACTCTTAAAATTTAATTCAAGATTTCAACCAAACCCAGCCATGTATTACATTTTCTCAGAATATAACAAGATCCCATAGAGTTCATGTGTCAAGTTGGGAAGTAAATGAACCATATACTTTATTTCATTCTTGTCCTGCTCTATTCTCCCATGACCCTGCATTTGCACAAGACATACCTAGAATGAACATCCCAATATCTCCACCCATTGAAATTCTTACCTTTGTTTAAGAACTCAGGTCTATATTCTTCCATGAAACCTTCTATGAATCTTGCCAAATAGAAGCAAACTTCTCTGTCTCTAATTTCTCATCTGGTTTGACCTCTTTGGCACATATTTTTATTTTAATTTATAGTTATTTGTGTAAATGTTTCTTCCTTCTATTACATCATAACTTCCTTGAGGACAGAGAGTATCTCTTCTCCTGTGTATTTCTAGTGTTTGGTACAGCTCTTTGCACAGAGTAGGCCCTTAACAGATATTCTCAAAATTGAATTAAATTTAACTGAACCAAATTGAATCAGATTTTGTTCTTCTCTCTCTCTCTCTCTCTCTCTCTCTCTCTCTCTCTCTCTCTCTCTCTTTCTCTCTCTCCTCTCTCTCTCTCTTCTCTCTCTCTCTTCTCTCTCTCTCTTTCTCTCTCTCTTCTCCTCTCTCTCTCTTTCTCTCTCTTTCTCTCTCTTTCTCTCTCTCCCTTTCTCTCTCTCTCTTTCTCTCTTCTTTCTCTCTCTCTCTTCTCTCTTTCTCTGTCTCTCTTCTCTCTCTCTCTCTCTCTCTCTCCTCTCTCTCTCTCTGTCGTTCTGTCTCTCTTTCCTCTCTCTCTCTCTCTGTCTTATAATGCCCTTTTCCCAGGTTGCTCCAGGTTTTAAGTCAAGCACTTGAACTACAAGGGTTTCTTCTCTTTGTTTCTCCTATTGGGTCAGACCTTCCCCTCCTTGGGCAATGCCCCATGTTCCAGGTATTTCACCTTTTCCTCTATCTCATCAAAAACATCTGTCCTTTCTCTTGTTTCCCCAGGGATTTTGTCTCCATTAGATGACAAGCACTAATAACAGTGAATTAATTCATCATAATGTATGTTTGTGTTAACATGCTCTTTTTCCTAGGGAAGGTCAATAGACCTTTATAAATGATGCCTTAACTCCAATGACGTATCTCAAAATCCCATTGCTCTCTAATGCATTTGCAGACCAGAGAAGGAAAAGATGACCACCCATTTCACTTAAGGGGAGGCCCATTCCTGTGACCATTCAAGTGGCTCTGTCCAGCTCTGCAGCCTTGGTCCACCATTCCAAGTATAAGATAGTAATATAGCCAAGGACTTGAAACAAGCCAGGACTCAAACCTCACCATCTGTCCAATTCTAGAACTTCTGGAAAATCTTCCCAATTTTCAGGTTCAGGATTCAAGTTTTTTTAATATTCAATACACATAAGTCATCATGGGTTTTTAACAATTGTTCTCTTGGATATCTTCAGTCTTGCTGTCTCTACCTGGGCCATAACCATCAATCTCTCCCCCACCACCACCAGAAGATTAGACTACAACCCCAGAGCTATCTTGAGCATTGATGGGCCATCTTTGGCCTCATTTCATTCAGTTCTAGGTTTCTACAATACTTCCCAAGCTTTGGTAGCTGTAGCCTCCCTTTCCAGTTCACTTTTAAGTCTTGTATTTCTCTAATAGAATGTAAGCTCCTTGAGGGCAGGGAGTATCTAGCATGCCTTTATTTCTATCCCCAGTCCAACACATGGTGAGTACTTGATGAATGCTCTCTTTTCCTTCCTCCCTTCCTCTCCCTTCCTTTCCCTTCCCTCCCCTCCCCTCTCCTCCTCTTCTCTTCTCTTCTCCTCTCTCTGTCTCTCTGTCTCTCTCTCTCATTGTCTCTGTTTCTTTCTCTGTCTCTCTCTGTCTGTGTGTGTGTATGTCTCTCTCTGTTTGTCTCTCTCCCTGTCTCTTCCTCTCTCTCTCTCTCTCTCTCCCTCTCTCTCTCTCTCTTTCCTATCTGTCTCTCTCAGTCTCTCTCTCTGTCTCTCTCTGTCTCTGTCTCTCTCTCTTTGTCTCTCTCCCTGTCTCTTCCTCTCTCTCTCTCTCTCCCTCTCTCTCTCTCTCTTTCCTATCTGTCTCTCTCAGTCTCTCTCTCTGTCTCTCTCTGTCTCTGTCTCTGTCTCTCAGTCTCTCTCTCTCTCTCCTCCTCCTCCTCCTCCTCCTCCTCCTCCTCCTCCTCCTCCTCCTTTTCCTTCCTGTCTCTCTCCCCTGCTGCTACTCTAGTTGTTAGGGTCCTTTTCTCCCCCTTTCTGACAAATGGCACTGAGCTCAGGCCACACCATTAAAAGGAAGATATTAAGGGAGAATATTAAAGACAGATTAGTTAATTGAAAGAGTTCTAAGAGGAGTGAATTCTGGATAGAAACAATGGGCAAACATCTGATGTAATTTGTGTTAAGAACAAATTCTCAAGCATTTGTCTATGGCTTTCTCATGGTACTCTCTAGATCAGTGGTTCTCAACCTGTGGATTGGGACCCCTTTGGGGGTCAAATGACCCTTCACAGGGGTCACAGGGGTCACCTAAGACCATCGGAAAACACATATTTCCAATGGTCTTAGGAACCAAGACACCGTTCCTCTATCCGTCTCCAGGCGGGTCTGCCCACATGCAGATACACCCACATACAAGTATTAAAGGGTTGCGGCATTAGGAAGGTTGAGAACCACTGCTCTAGATGTTATTCCTGAATAATGGAGGGATTATTTAAGGATTCCATGATCAAAATGAAATACTCTGTGAATTTTGGGGGGGGTGTTCTTTAAATTGTCTTTTACTATCCATTCATTGATCTGTTACTTGCCCTTTTTTCAAATATAAATACCCTGAGAGTAAAGAGGTCGTCCTTCTAAATGTTAGATAAGAAGGCACCTACTATATGACGGAGATTGTACTTAGCATCTTAACAAATATTTCTTTTGATTTTCACAACAATACTGCAGAGTAGCTGCTATTCTTCATTCCCAGTTTACAGCTGAGGAAACTGAGGCAAACTGAGGTTAAGTGACTTTCCCAGAGTCACAAAACTATTAAGTGTCTGAAGTTGGATTTGAATTCAAATCTTCCTGATTCTAAACCCAATGCTCTATCCACTGCATCACCTAGTGACCTACATGCAACAACTGCCTAGGAGTGAGAATAAATATGAATGTAAATGAGCAATCTGTCTTAAATAGAAAGTAGGGTAAAATATGAATTTGTAGTTAACAGAATCACGCATGGTCATGTTGTTCTTAGGGTCACAGATCTCTAATATTCTATAGGTTTCTACATTATCATTAGCTTGTAGAGTAACATATTGCTGACACACAAAATATGTAAGTAGACTGGCAAACATTTAGACTCTTTGGAATAAGAATTATTTTAATTTTCATTTCTCTCCATACAATTCTACAAGAGGTTGGGTTTAATCTGGTAATACTTACTGGCACCTCCACCACCCTAAAAATTCATTCAATCAATTACCTGTCTAAGAGGTTGTTCAGCCAGGGATGGGTTTTGTTAGCCAACCCATGGACTCTTGCATTCATTGGTTTTGATCTGTATCATTGGTCACACTCATGAAATCATAGATCTTTTGATTAGCAAAGAAGCATTTACAAAGAAAAGTGGTCTACTGTGTTCATTCTCACTGAGTGTGTTATGGAGTGTTTTGCAATTATTATCCAACCCAATACTCCAAAAGGGACAAAGTTGTGGAAAATTTTATGGGCTCTACACCCTTTCTTCCAACTATTTTCCAAATTATGGTATAGTCATCTTTACAAAGACAGAGCTATGGGCTTGAAGCCAAAAGACTGAGGTCCAAATTTTGGCTCTGCCACTTCCTTGCTATGTGAGAGTGTTTGACTTCTCAGACCTTTAGTGTCTTCTTCAGGAAAAGTAAACTGCTCTCTAAGGCAGATAGAGAAAACAGATGCTCTCTGAAAGAATTCTCTTCCAGCTTCTAGAATTCCTGTCACCAAAAACTTCATCACCCTTTGGCCAATCTGGTCATGAACCTCACCAAACTTAGCTGGGCTTCTGCTCAAACAGTGGACCAACAGCTCATCACTGGACCCATATTCAAAGCCTTTCCGGCTTTGTAGGAACTGCCCAGAGCTTGCCATACCTACTTCACAGGATGATTGTAATGGAATTTTCTGCACACTATAAAGCATTACAGAATATAAGGACTCATTATAAGTTCTTATTCCAAAGATGATCCCTGAATTTGCATAGAATCAAGAGGGTCAAGTCAGAAAATATCATTTTGGGAAAGAATCAAGTAAACATTGCTCATCTGAATTAACTGCTCATTTTACCAACCCTTCCATCGGTTAAGCCAAAATGGCCATTCCCATGACCCCAAACAGCACAGGCTAACACACACCTATCATGCATAAAAGAAAAAAACTTGGCTGGACCTCCCCAAATTAGCATCAGTGTTACTCTAGTACTGACACAACATTGGCCACTTCCTGCTAAGCATCAAGGAACCTCAAACTCTATTGACTTCATGCCCGTGTCCCACATCCCACGAATGCTACGATGGTGGGTACTTTACCTCATTCATTGTGCCATTCAGGAATACTTTTTGCAGTAGTCCCCCTTCTAAGTCCACCCAATAGATTTCCTCCTTTCCATAATGTAAATCCATCAATATTGACTGGCCAGCATCAGACACCAATTGTTCATGGTTAGTTCCCTCGATGTCAATCCTAAAGATACCATTTCCTTGGCTGAAAATTAAGAAGGGTGGAAGACCTGAGGGGGGAGGGAGAAATCAAACCATTCATTCACATCATGTTTTAAAGATAATTCAGCTAAATTATTTGAAAATTACACCAAATACAGGTAGAATGATTTGTTTGCAGTTCATCATTCTAATCACCAAAATGCTAATCATCTTCATGTTTCCATCAGGAAAATAGACACAAAATTACAGTTGTTGGGTCATGGTTTTTAAAAAAAAACATACAGATAATCTTCATTAGTTAATTATGGGAAATAAATGTCACCAAATTAATTTGAGTTAGTGAGGAAAATGAACTGCATAAAAGTAAGATAACTTCCCTATACCAGACAGGCTTTAATGTATGAGTGGAAAATCTATTGTAATCTCTACAGCAAGAAAAATCATGTGTGCATTAATTTAAGGGCCAGTATTTTAATTATGTTAAATATAATGATACAATTGTTAACATTAATATATTTGAAACTGCCTCTTCCTCCCCACCTGCTCTCTCCCCTCACTTCCTTTCTTAATTGGCAAGTAGGAGACATAGAAACAAAAGCAGAAATGAGAAGAGAGAAAAGAGGGAGGAAAACCCAAGACTGTCATCCTGGGACATCTCAGAAAGACCTGACTAAGCCCAGCTGTGGTTTACTTCCATCTCTGTCCTTCTGGAGACCTTAAATGCAGCCGAAAATGTGTGAAAGATATCTGCCCATCCGCTGT
The DNA here is from genome assembly GCA_028627135.1 of Pseudochirops cupreus. Classification (NCBI taxonomy): domain Eukaryota; kingdom Metazoa; phylum Chordata; class Mammalia; order Diprotodontia; family Pseudocheiridae; genus Pseudochirops; species Pseudochirops cupreus. The sequence goes on from JAQQSU010002771.1 coordinate 8,776, forward strand.
TGGTCTTCAGACTGCCAAACTTCCACAGTGACCACTGCTTTTCTGGTATTCCATAGTCAAAGAAAGAAAGGGTTAAGATCATGTGGAATTGGGGCGGCTAGGTGGTGCAGTGAGTAGAACACTGGCCCTGGAGTTAGGAGGACCTGCGTTCAAATTCTACCTCAGACACTTGCCACACTTACTAGTTGTGTGACTTTGGGCAAGTCACTTAACCCCAATTGCCCTCCAAAAAGCAAAGAAAAAAAAAAGATCATGTGAAATTTTTCTTGCTGAGATTTAGGGTAATGAGCTCCTCTTCCAGATTTTCAGGGTACAAGAGCAGAAATTTTGTACAGGAGGAAACTCTCCGTTTGCCAGTCTCATTGTAGGAGCAGCTGAATTATCAAATGCATGCAATAAGGGCTTCCCTAGACAGTACTCACTTCTCCAGCCTAGGATCTGCATATTAAAGAAAAAGGTTCACTTAGACCATAAGCTTCTTAAGGTCAGAAATAATATGCACTATGTTTTCTTAAGTTACTCAAATAATGTTATATATGTCCTGGGCACTCAATAAGTGGCAGTATAGCATAGTAGATAAGGAGTTGGCCTGGAAGGCAAGACCTTAATTCTAGCTATGGGACCCTGGGCATGGCAGTCAGTCAATCAACTAACATTTATTAAGCTGCTATGTTGCTAGCCCCAACTCTGAGGTTCCAATCTGGCCTCAGGCACTAGCTGTGTAACCCTGGGACAGTCACTTAACCCCTATTTGCCTCAGTTCCTCCGTAAAATAAGAACACATTGAAGAAAGAAATGGCAAAGCACTCTAGTATCTTGGCCAAGAAAACCCCAAGTTCATGGGGTCACAGAGTGAGACACAGCTGAATGACTGAACAACATGCCAGCACTGAGCTAGTTGTACTTGCTCTTGTTATCCAGCTGTGTCCAACTCTTTGTGTGACCCCATTTGGCATTTTCTTGGCAAAGATATTAGAATGACTTGCTGAAGGGGCAAGGTAAGCCCCTCTGTAAGGAATAAGATTATACAAACCAAGGCCCTAAGTCAATAAGACCTTTCTATTACCCTGAGTTGTTTTGGAACAGAAAATCCTGGGAACATGAGGGCTGCACTTCTCCTGGGACCCTGGCCAGGACCTTGAGAAGAGATAGGGTTAACTGCCCAACTCCTGGAACTAGCCACTCCAAGGAAACATTGTTCTTGAGGGGGGCCTTGGAGGGATTGGCCTCCCTCCCCGGCCTCACACAAGACGATGCTTGCTAAAAAACACCTGGTAGTATGCCTTCTTTGTTCTCAGCACTACTTAAACCGTAAGATTCAGACCCCAAATTGGAATCTCACCCATGGAGGAGACGTCCTGCCTGGGACCCTCCCGAGCGGAACCCTGATGGCTGTACCTGGGATTCCCCAGCTTGTGTGGTCAGGTGTTGGTGCTTCTCTGCATCAGTGATGATTGTAAATATGTATAGATATGTTCTGCTATACAGTTGAAGTCCTGATAGATATGTTCTGCTATGCAGTTGGAGCCCTGCTTGTCCCACGCGGGACCCTGCCAGGTGGTCAGGTGTTGGTGCTTCCCCTGCATCGGTGATGATGGTGGATATGTAGGTATATATATGTGTATATATGTATATAAATCATAGTTGCTCTTATATTACTATTCCTAAGCTTTTACTCCATTATCTCTGGCTTCCTTCTCACTTGTCCATATTCTAAATAAATTACACTGGATCTTTTGAAGTGCTGTGTGTTCCGTTCACGTGAACCCTGAACCTCCTTAATCAGACACTTGCCATTTCCTTCTTCAGGTCATTTTACAGATGAGTAAACTGAGGCAAATAAGGTTAAGTGATTTGCCCAGGGTCACATAGCTAGTAAGAGTCTGAGGACAGGCTTAAACTCAGGTCTTCCTGAACCTATATCTGGCTCTGGGTAAAAAAAGAAAAAAGATGAATACAGTTTTTAATAAATTCTGTAGTATTTGCCTCATGGGATTGTTGTGAGGTTTAAATGGGATAATGTATCCAAAGAGCTTTCCACCCTAAAACATTTTATCCCAGGTTTGGCACCTCACATCTGGTGGAGAAATTAAGGTCGGTAGATGGCTGGAGTCTGACAATTCCAGGCTACAATGGGACTGAAGCTGAAATCCAGCACCAACGTGGTGAGGACAGGGATGCTATAGGCAACCAGGCTGCTCATGAAGGGCCGAAGTGGCTCAAGCTAGAAAGAGAGTAGGTCAAAGCTTCCATGCTGATCAACAATGGTTGGCTAGTGCGTGACTACTTAATTTCCAGTCTGAACAAGATAGGGACACCCAGTTGTAAGAAATAAAAATAAAACATCATTTCTCACCCTATTTGCTCAGCTCGTAAGGTAAGGAATTACAGGATGGGAAGGACAAAGAACCCCCTAGACTTGGTAACTGCCTGAGTGTTCTATGTAACATCTCCTCCTTCCTAGCAGTTGGTACTGATGCTCAAAAGATGGTAGCAGAGAGAAGCCTGGCAACCACAAGCCCAACAAAAACAATATCCCTAACAAAGAACAAGAGAACATGAGCAGCCTTGCAGCACTGGAGGGGCAAATCTTATATTTGGGCCTCTTCACATTCCCTGCACACACCTTCCCTATGTGTGTGCTCTTCATTCATGCTCCCCGTTGATGAATGTTCTCTGCATGCATGCCCACCTCCTGCTGGTAGCAGGATACTTCAGGGCAAGGGGAGAGAAAGAGATCTTTACTCAGCGCTTCATTTGCTCCACTGTTGGATTAAATGTCTTTTACTTGAATTAATGTATCTTCTATCTGTTAAAACATATCAGTGAGAGCTTCTGCACTATAGCTTGAGTTGGTGCTGCCCCACAAAGTGCCTTGAACTTGGGATAATTTTTCTGGGATCTCTTCACACAAGGGACAAAGTTTCTAAGTGTATTCAAAATATAAGGGAAGAGGGAAGAGAAGGGCAGGAAAGGGAAGGGAAGGGAAAGGAATGAAGAATGGAGAGAAGGGAAGGAGGAAAAATGGAAGAAAGGAAGGAGAAAGACACTTCAGTGGAAGTTTCTGAAAATGCAACATTTGATGACATAAGCAAAAAAAGCATTTTCTTTTCAAGTGAGAGATAATGTAAAAAAGTGGCTCTATAGAATACTTCCATATCATAAAGAGATAATACGTGCCCTGGTGCCTTGCCAGAGGATTTTCATTCTTTCAGACTGGAATGACTTTGAATGATTTCTCTAGTTTTACAAAATGAAGCAGATGTAGAAATGCATAGACATATTTTTCTAGGAATTGCAGTTAGATATTTTGCAGGTGTATATATCAGTGAAGTAGGATAGGACTAACTGAAAGAGGGAGGGAGTGTGGGGAGAGGGAGGGAGGGAAGGAGGGGAAGAGAGGGAGAGGGAAAAAGAGAAAGAGAGACAGAGACAGAGAGAGACAGGGAGAGAGAGAGAGAGAGAGAGGGAGGCAAGAGGGGAGGGGAGGGAAGGAGAAGGGAGGGGATGAAAAGGAAGGGAAGGGGAGGAGAGAGGGAGGAAGAAAGGAAGAGAAAGAGGTGAAAGGAGAGGGGGAAAAAGTACAATGGGGAGGACAGAGGGAGGAGGAGGAGGCAGAGGAGGAGAGAGGGGGGGAGAGACAGAGACAGAAAGAAAGAGAGACACAGAGAGAGACACGGAGAGGGAAGAAACTAAGTGACAGAGAAGAACATGTCCAGAATTAGGAACCATTAGATTTGAATTTAAATTCTAATTCCATAACAGAGTCTCTGAATTAAGTTTAGAAAACTGTTTCAATCTGTGAGTCAATAAGTATTTGTTAAACACTTCCTATTGCCAAGTGCTATGTTGCGTGTACTGGGGTTACACATAGATAAGTTAGTGTCTGTCCTCGTGGAGTTTATATTCTACTAGGGGGGATGCAACATATTCACAGATAAGTTAATACAGGAAACAGACAAATAAATACCAAGTAATTACAGTGAGCAATGGGGCACTAAAAAGTGGGGAATCAGGAAAAGCCTATTGAAGGAGGTGTCACTTGGGTTGAACCTGAACAGCTAAGACTTGGGGAAGTGAGGAGGGAGAGTATTCCAAGTATGAGACCGGCCTCAGAAAAGGCCTGGAGGCCAGAAACAGAACATCACCAACAGGGAAAATCCAGTGGGCCAGTTTGGCTAAAGAGTAGAATCCACAAGGAGGAGTTCTGCCATAACCCCCTGCCAGTGCAAGCTCCAGCCAGACTTTGAAGACTTTGAAATGGCTTTTCCTAGTAGGAAATGAAAACAATAGTTTTTGCCTCCATTCAGGGCAGTTGTAAAGATTTATTTTATCCGTGTGTATGAGACTCCTGCATGTTTTAGTGCTTATAAAGATGGGATCCAGGTCCAACCCCTACAAATGAAGAAGATACCTCTTTCATAAATTATCCTGAATGAGTCCCCAAAATGTCACTCTTCTGGAAGAGATTCTCCCATAGCCCAAATGACTCAGTGACACTTTAGGGAACTTTCTCCCTCCCAAAGCTTATGATTGCACCAAGGAAGACAGGTATATAGGGTCACCCCTGGATTACTAAAACCAATCTCTGTCTTGAAAGTTTGATGTGCGCAGTATACAGAAGAATGTTTTATTAAAATGAAGAAAACCTAATAAAGACACATGAATGAGCAACCATTAATCCCAAAGTTATATGAAAATCCTCCAATGGGAGGGCTCCTCTGATAGAGATCTCTCCTAGCCTGACCAAAAGGCCTGCTCACTGCCAGCCAAAGTTGAGAGGGATGAGGTTTTTCTCCTCTCTACCATTAAATTTCCAACATTTTGAATGAAACTCCCAGGACCATCGGGCAGTCTCCCTATCCACCAGTCCCCTAAGATTTTATTATTTACAAAAAGCTTTGAAAGTAAAAAGTATATACACTTGAGCTTCATGCTGTTCACTGGATTCATATTAGAGAACTAAATTAAATGAGAAATTTCCCCCTAACTTGGTCCCTCCAGTAATCCAAGAAGTAACCCCCCTTGAGCAAATTACAAGATAGATTTAATAATAATGACAGCTAGAATTTACATAGCGCTTTAATTAAGGTCTTCAAAGTACATTGCAAATATTATTTCGTTTGCTCCTTACAACAACCCTAGGAGATAGGCACTATTATAATAATAGCCCAATTTGTTGCTGTTGTTCAGTCATTTTCAGTCATGTTCAATTCTTTGGAACCTCATTTGGAGTTTTCTTGGCACAGATACTGGAGTAGTTTCCAGTTCCTTCTTCAACTCATTTAACAAATGAGGAACTGAGCAAGCAGGGTTAAATGATCTGCCCAGTTATTAAGTGCCAGAGGCTGTATTTGAACTCAGACCTTCCTGACTCTAGGTCCAGCATTCTATCCACCATACTACCTAGGTGACTGGTATCGAATACCATGCTGGGGGTCATCTCCATTTGTCCTCATCTATAGCTTGCCACTGGACCCATATGGCTCTGGAGAATAAAGTGAGGCTGGTGACCTTTCACAGCCCTCCCTCACTTAAATCCAATTCACTTTCAAGTCATGGCATTATCTTCCTGATGCCACGGTCCTCCTTGAGAATGAATGACAAGCAATGACAACAGTACCATGCTATTATATCAGCTTGTACTGCATAAAGTTTCCAGAATATTAAGTAAGAAAATGTCATAAAATGGCAGAAATTGTCCAAAGAGAAGTTTGATTAACTAATTATCTTTTAAGGTCTCTGTTTTGTAGAGCCATTAACCTGGCATTAAGGTTTTACATGTAGGAGATTATCCTCT
>JAQQSU010002772.1:0-14574 GCA_028627135.1 Pseudochirops cupreus
ATCAGATAAAGTTCAGAAGTTTACATTCAGATTTAAATATTTTAAATAAAAATTTTCATAATTTTAGATAATTCCTATCTTCCTTTTCCTTACTCTTTAAAATTTCCTTATATCTTTAAGCTCCTTAGATTCTTTTTGTCCCCAAGGATTGCACTTTTATCCCCAGAAGGGTTCTACCTTTACTCCAGTTTTTCTTTGTTGATTTTTTAAACAATAAACTGTAAATGTTAAAGTTTAATTCTATTATTTAGTCTTTTCTTGTTTGACATGTTGAGAAGTCAGATTCTCTGTTCACCTTTGTTTTTTGTGTGGGGGAAAAACCTTGAAGCCCTTTTTTTTTTAAGAATCCATCTTTTTTTCTTAGTTCACCTTTGTAGCATATGTTATTTATTTATGTGTATCTTGAGTGCTTTTGTTTTTTGGAATATCCTATTTTATTCTTTCCTCTGATCCGTGCCTCCAGAAGAATCCTGAGTTGTTCAAATTGATTTCTTAGGTTCAGACTCTTTTCTTCTTTCTTGCAGTTAATTCTTTGATGTTGGAATTCTGAAATCTACCCCTGGACCTACGTTAGAATTTCAAATGTGGTTTGGTTTTTCTCTGTTGGCAAAGTGTGTATTCAGTCTATTAGATTTAGGAAATTTTCTCGTATTTTCTGAAATATGTTTTTCAAATTTTTAAATTTATCATGTTTTTCTAGGAGACCTATGATTCTTAAATTAACTCTGTATATCCTTTCTTGAAGGCCAGCCACTCTGGCTTATATTCAGAATTCATGTATTCCTTCAAAGTTATCTTTTGCTTATCTTCTATATTTTTAAAGTTCCATATCTGTCACATTTTTTAGAATCTGTTTTGGAGAGATTCTCAGTTAGTGTTCCGAGTTTTTGTTTATATCTTTAAATTCTACATTAGGCACTCTAATGTCCAACTTGATCTAATTCCTAATGTCCTCTTTTCAAAAGATTATTTCTCTCCTGGATTGTTTTGGAGTTTTTTGCTGTCATTACACGATCTCGGTGGTAGGGGGCTCACAAGGCTGTTTTCTGTTGAAGTTTTTGGTTCCTCTTCATAGTGTGATACCTATTCAGTGGTAGTTAGTTGAGGACTTTTGTGGGGAATGGGTGGGTAGTTTTACTTACTTTTATTTCTTTTTAAAAGAGTCTCACATTTGGTTTTCTCTACTTGAGAGCTGGGCTTATTTATACCCTTTTGCTTCTCAGTAGCTTGTCTGGCTTTCCTCCTCTGTGAAGGACCCTTTCCCCTTCCATTACTATAACATACACCCTTTTGTTCTGCATAAATCCCTGATGCGAGCATTCTCAGCCTCTTCAAATGGGGTCCTGTGGAGAGAGGATTGAACTCAATGAAATTTCTAGACAAGGCAAAAGCCTTGGCAGCACCAGCCATTTCCTTCTGGGTGACTCTTTGCTACACACACTTCCCTGCTGCCCCCTTCCTCCTCCTCTCTTCCTACCCATCGTTGTGCTCCCTTTTCTTTACCTGGGTAGGCTGTGTTATTGTTTCCTGAGTGTGTGAGGTGGACTAGGGGAGGGGAAGTTTTAAGTACTTACATTCTCTGCTGTTATTCCACGAGACTTTTACCTTATACTGTATTTCTGTCTTCTTGTGAATCTAACTTTTATTACTATAGGTTTGTTGCATATTTCATTCTTGGGAAGGTATCAGGTTGGAGAGAGAAGACAGCTGTTTTGCCCTTTTATGGATCATGTCAGTCCTTGTTTCTTTTTCAGTTATTCACTAACCCCCCCTTTAATAATGTATTCTAGAATCTAGAATAAAAAGCCAGGAATTGAAGTTAAGCCGGCCAGCTTGTGGTTTGCCAAATCCATTCTTTTTCCTTTTTTGAAAAATCGGGTTATTTGACTTTTTCCCATCTTGTGGTGCTTTATTGTTCTCTAAGCTTTTAAATGGCCCTCTCAGTGGCTGAGGAGGCACAGCTGCAGTTTTTTCAGTTTTCTGGGATGTAGTTTCTGGAATTGGTGACTTAAACTTAGCAAGAGTGATTAGGTAGGCTTTTCCCTTACTAGCAATACTCCACTTACTTAGGGTTTTATTTCCCTCTTAGCTATTGAAGTTACTTCTTTTTCAGGCCAAAGATTTTTCACTTTGGAAGAGAAAACAGAAGAAAAAAATGCAATGCATATGCCTGCCTTTTCTCAGTGACCCATTATCTTACCCTTCTGTGAGCCTTATTTTCCATGGAGTGCTTGGTCTTTCGAGTTCTTCATCCCCCAGTAGCTCATTCTGAGCTCTAGTACTTGTGACTATTTTTTCAGAACCGTGCGATGGTTTTGTGAACTCCTTGCGTAGATATTAACTTTGCTCTTTGTAGTGATATCTCTATCACCATAAAAATGAAGGGTTACCCGAGTCCCCAAAATACCAGCGCTCCGGGTCCTGCCGAAAGAAATCAACTCAAGTCTTCTCAGCCAGAGAAAAGTTTGTTAATAGTTCACCATATGGGGTAGACTCTTAAGGAGCCAATCTGTGCTAGGTCACCCAGCGTAGTGCACGTAGCAGGTGTTCTGTGTTGGTCTGAATTGTTTTTCTTTTTACCATAAGCCTTTCAACTTCATCTAGTCATATTTATCTATCTTATCTTTTGCTTCTGTATCTCGTTCAGGTAAGATTACATCTTCTGCCCATTGCTGTAAAAGGTGTTTGATACGCTTTTCTTCTTATTTTTTACCCTATGATCTTTAATGATAAAGTCCCATACATATTTATAATTTATTGTGGCACATGATTGGTTTAAGCCTAGTTTCTATTGGACTGCTTTTTACTTTTCCTACTTATTTTTATTTTTTTTAAAATTTTTTTGGAGGGGGGAAGCCAAGGCAATTGGGACTAAGTGACTTGCCCAGTGTCACACAGCTAGTAAGTATCATATGTCTGAGGCTGGATTTGAACTCAGGTCCTTCTGACTCCGTGACTGGTGCTTATTTTTATGAAATAGGTGGTTCTTTCCTATATAGTTTGGTTTGGGATTTTAAGGTTCCACAGTTTCCGATTTTCCCCAGTGTTTGTTCTAGTGATTTACCACTTCTCTATTTTTAACCAATGCCAAATGGTTTTGACGACTGCTGCTTTATAATACAGTTTGAAGTCTGGGAATACTGTTTCTCTTTCATCTTTTCCTTTTGTCACTGTTTTCCATGATATTCTAGATATTTAATTTCTGCAGATTTTGTCATTTTATCAAGTTCTATAAAATTTCTCTTGGATAGTTTGGTATAACATTAAAATTTAAAATAACTTTGGTAGTATTGTCATTTTTGCTATATTAGCACAGCATACGCATTAAGACTGAATTTTCTTCTAGCTATTTAAATTCTTTATTTAATGAATAATGTTACTGAATCTTTACAGATACTATTTTATGTGCTTTGATAAATTGATCCCCAAATATTTTATGCATTTTATACTTCTTCGTAATAGGAACTACAACTGACAATTAGTACCAGTAACTGGGTCACCAATGGCAATACTTCAGTCTCATGTAATAGAGTATTGTAATGCCAAGCAAAGGCAACTTCCAAGGTTCAGATTACCGCATAGTAAACCCCATTTATTCAGCAAACATTCACAGAACAGGAAAAGTCAAAATACAGTGTAACTTGTTCCTTTAGCAGGTTCTCAATTCAATCCAGGTACTACTCCACCCCTGGACAGTACATTCACTTAGTCAGTCAAAAATCTCTTCTCAAAGTGAGATTAGTCTCCAACCATAAACAAAGTACATTCATTTGGTCAATCACTCAAAGGCTTCCCCACCCCTGAATCTCAAAAGGCGCAGAAGAGCACAAAAGGCCATCCACCCTTAAGTTATAAAGTTAAGCTCAGCATTGAATACCCAAGGAAAGGTCCTTCTTTCATCTTCATTCGAGGCAAGCCCTCAGCAATCTCAGTTCCTGGGGAGACAAGGCTCAACAAAGCCATAGCCAGTGTCCTCATCAAGTCACTCTCTGCCTGTAGAACAGTTCCAGAACCCCTGAAAACATAAGCAAAGCCCTCTTCCAGGATTTCTGTAAACATACAACAGGAAAATCCTCCTTCAGGACTTCTGAACCAACAGCCAGGTTCCAGGACCTCCACAACAGCAGCACTGTCCTTTACCAGCAGGTGAATCTGGCAAAACAACACTAAAACAGACAGACAAAATACTGGCATCACAGCCATGCCTCCTCAGTCCTTGGCAGCTCCAGGTGGCAGTTCCAGGTGGCAGCTCCAACGGGCTTTTAGTAGTCTTTCTCTCAGCAACTCAGGCTCCACGATAATGGATACTTCTCTCCCAAAGTCCTTCTGGCCTTCTCTAGGCCTGGGCCTCTCTCCCAATTCACGGCTCCTCCCAGTTCAGCCCTCTCACTTCACGTCAACAAGTCCATCCCACAAGTGGGATTCACAAGCTCTGGGTTTTAACACTCAACCCAAAAACCAAGCCAATACAGGGGCATCTCCAAATTCCAGTACCAATACAAGTATTTGTGAATTTTTTGGGTCTTGTCTCCTTACTATACGGTAAGCTCACTGAGAACAAGAGATCGGCATTCTAATTGAGACTACAGTAATCTTGAGAAATCAACACATGTATTTTTCTTCTACGATTCAATTTAACTCCTGTATCTCCAGAGGTTCAGAAATGGTCTGAAACTTGTTTTGCAACCTGAATTACAACCAAATGAATTTGTTCCAAGTTGTGGGTATAACAAATAGCTTGAAATCATTTGGGATAGGTTTTACTACATAAAATAATGTGCTACTTTGCAAATGTCAGATAAGGAAAGTGCTGTATAAACTTTACACATAAATATCAGCTATTTATACTATCGGTACAGTAAATTGGATACTTGGGGAAACACATTACCTTTTTCACTCAGGTAACATACACTTGAATCTGACACATCTTTTTCTTTTCATCATGCCTAAGCTTCTCAAATGAGCTATGTGTATTAGCTGTATGAACTTCCCCAAAGCAGAATTTTTTAAGCATACTCAGGGTAGGTGTTAGGACTTCTGCTTTGTTAGTGTTTGGATGAAAACATGCCTTGTGCTTTGCATCTTATCAGATTAAAAAAAATGATTATCCTTAATGGGGGAAGGGGAGGGTGTCAGAGTGAGTTCTTAAAGTTAATTAGAAGGCATTTGAAACACAATTGGAAATACTTTGTTTTAACCCAGACTATTTTCAGTGTAAATTTTGGCAAAAACCAAATGTTAGGAATTAAAAGAATCTATTCAAGTTTGAGTTGGTTTGGATTTCCATTTAGAACTTGATTTAATTCCCATTAAAGGAATGAGGGGGTGATAATTTTGAGTTTGTTGATGATATATTCTCATATGAAGACGTCGTAAGGGAGTACTTTTATGAACAGAGTGGGTGAATTTGAGGCATTGGAACTGTCACATCATATATTTTGTCAGTGGATCATTGATGATCTTCAAGAAAAAAAATTATTTGATCTGCAAAATGTTTTATCGGGGATGATGATGATAAAGATTAAGTATCTTGTGTGTGAGTGTATGTGTGTGTGTGTACGTGTGTGTAAAACAAAAAAGGAAACATTTTGCAAAGGCAAACTCCCTTGTTTTTATTAAACCAATATCATTTTACCAATAGACTGTAATGTGAGAATGTGTTACAGCAGTAGAACAGTTTATTGTGTTTATCTATTCAAGAGTAAGTTAACTTTCGTCACATATATTTTTAATGCATTGGAAATTTAATTACATTAATTGAGGGCCAACTTGAACAGTACTTTTTTGAAAATATTACACTACTTATTATTAATTTCAAATTTTACATTGCACAAGTTGCATTAATTTAGTTTTTATTAACTTCTTGGTAATGGAGTGGAAAGAACCGCATTTGGAGTAGGACAGATCTGCCTTTGCATTCTGTGTCTGATACCAGCTGTGTGTTGAAGGGTTGTTTCATCACTTTAAGCTTCAATTTCAGCATCTGTAAAAAGGCCTGATGATGACTGTGGTATCAACCTCAGGTTTGTTTTGAGGATCAAATAAAATAATGTATGTGCTTTTGTAAATATCAGATAATGAAAGTTCTTTGTAAACTGTAGACATAAGTATCAGCTGTTCATGCTGTTGGTATAGTAAATGAATACTTAGGTATAAACATTAACTTTTTCACTCAGGTAACATACACTACACTTGAACCCAACATATCTTTTTCTTTCCATCACTCCTAAGCTTCTAAAATGTGCTCTCTATATTGGTCGTATGGACTTCCCAAAAGCCATTTCCCTCTTCACTTCTCTCCTTTAGGGTCTTTTATTTCTATTGACAGTGCCTTTACCCAGGTCACAGTGGCTTCTTTTTTTTTTTTTTTACCAAATATAACAGAACCTTTTACCTTGGAGACCTAGGGCACTGTCCATCCTGCTCATGCCTTCTCTGACCTGGCCTTCTAGGTCACAGCCCTCCTGGAAAACGTTAGTCCTCCCAGTCCACGTTCAGCGCTCCCTTCTCTGTTTCCTTTTGTGTTTATTGCTATAGGATTTAGAAGTGGAAGAAAGGAGCTTATTATCTAATCTAGTTCTTTCATTTTATAGGTAAGGAAAATGAGACTTAGATAAGGAAATGGTAAAGAGCCGAGCAAAGATTTTAGCCCGGGTTGTTTGAATCCAAATGCAGGGGATTTTAAAACTATACCGTTCTACCTCTTCATTTGTATGTAATCTGTTTATACTGTAAAATTCGGTGCTTGATTGTACTTTAATGTTACCACGTCAGTAGATTTGTGACCTCATCAATGTAGGTACTCCCTCTACCAGTGCAGCTCATGTGTTTTCATGGTGGGCTTTTTGCAAATGATTATCAGTCAGTCAACAAGCATTTGCTGTTACCTTAGTAACAGTAATGTAAAATTACCATTTACTTGATGAAAACCTGTTTGCTATTCTTCAATTTAACTTTATTTTCCTTTTGTCTTCTGATTTAATTTGTAATGATTGATATGATTCATTTCCAATAGTATTTTTTTCAGTTGTTGATCATTGGACAAGGAACTTATATTTAGGGTTCTAGCAGTTAAGGTAATATTTATAGGTGGTCTAAAAATGATCATTTCTAGGGTCCTCTACTCCCCTTTCCACCACTTTGCCACTATTATTGCAGAAGTGGAGGAAGCCATGCAGAACTGAAGATACTTTTTGTTTTTGCTTGTTTCATGGATTAGCTTATCCAGATAGTGCAATTGGCAAGCAATTATTAAATGTTTAATATGTGCTGGGTACTGTACTAAGCACAGGATCTAAAAATGCAAAAGTGTGAAATAGCTCCTGTTGGCAAGTAGCTTACATTGCTTGGTAGAATACAACATCTATCAACCAATAGGCATTTATTAATAAACTTGCTGTTTTCCAGGCACGATGCCAGGCCCTAGGTATGCAAAGACAAAAATTAAATAGTTCTTAACCTCAAGGAGCTTACTTCCATCTGGGGAGGCAACATGTACTTATATAAGTATATTAAAATATATATACAAAATAAATGCATAAATATAACGGGGGGCTGATATAATAGCAGCTAGGAGATGCATAAAGGTTTCACAGAGTACAAAGTTGTATGTGAGCCTTGAGGAAGACTGGAATTCTAGAAGAGGGGGGTACATTCTAGGCATAGAGAATAGGCAGTACAAAGGCATGCAGATGGGAGGTGAAATGTCAAGTATGAGGAGTAGCTTGGATGGAATGTAGAGTTCATGGAACAAAATCATGTCTTAAAGGAAGAGAGGGGTTCTCTAAGGTAAAGATGAGAAGGGAGTACATTCCATGTATTGGAGATGGGAAATACAAAGACATTAGAGATGGGGGTGGAATTTTGTGTGTGAAGAACAGAGAGAAGGTCAATTTTACTAGAGTGTGGAGTGTCGTGAGGTTGTAATAGATGATGTTAGAAATTATAGGTTGGTGTCAGGCTGTAAGGGCTAAAATGCCCAAGAAAGGAGTTTATATTTGAGCCTATTGGTTGTAAGAATGTTTTGGAGTTTGTTGAGTAAGGAAATGACATGGTCAGACCTGTGCTATAGGAATATAACTTTGGCAGCTTTGTGAACAATGGATTAGAGGAGATACCTGAAGCAGGATGGCCGGTTAGGAGGTTGTTGTAGTATCTGAGGCAAATTCTGTGGAGGGTTTGAATTTTGGTGATGGCTGTGTGAGTAGAGAGAAGGCACCAGATGTGGGAGGTGTGGTAGGGTTAGAACTGATGACATTTGGCACATACCTACACTCAGCGCCACTTCCAAACCCTCTACAGTCTGGCTTCCAGCTTCTTCCCTCTTAATTGTCCAGTCAGTCAGACTTTTCTTATTCTTTAATCTTCTTGACATTTGGCACTGCTGACCTCTTTCCTTCTGGATACTTCTCCACCTCTGGGTTTTTGTGACACTGCTTTCTCTTGCTTCTCTGTCTGACTACTCTTAGTCTTTGCTGGATTTTCTTCCATGTATTGCCTATTAACTATGGTGTTCCTTAAAGCTCTGTCTTAAGACTTTTTTTCCTTTGTACTCTTTCCCTTGGTAAACTTATCAGCTCTCTTGGATTCAGCTATCATCTCTATGCAGAGGTTTCCCAGATCTTCATGTCCAACTCTAAGCTCTCTTGACCTGCAGCCTTGTAACATACCAATTGCCTATCAGACATTTTAAACTGGATGTTCCATAGACATTTTTAAGCTCAACATGTTCAAAATGGAACATTATCCTTCCCAGAAAATCCACCCTTATTCTGGACTTCTCCATTACTGTCCAGGGCACTGGATTTCCTTCTAGTTGCCCAAGTTTTTAATCTCAGTGCCACCCTTAATTCCTCGCTCTTACTTATTCCACATATCTAACCAGTTGCCAAATCTTGTAATTTATTTCTCCTTATCTCCTGCAAATATTCCCTTCTCTTTATTTGCATATAGTCACTCTCTCAACACCCCTAGTCGCTTCATCTCAGGCCCTCATCATTGCTTGGTTTATTGAAATAATGTTCTAATTGTACTTCTGTTCTTGAGCCTCTTCCAGTTCCAAGATAAGCTCCACAAAATGACCAAACTGGCCTTCTTAGTCTTCCTCATATATGATACTATATCCCCCAATTCTATACCTTTTTACTGGCTACTCTTATGCCTGGAATGCCACTCCCTTTTCACCACTTTGTCCTCGGTCCTCTGGCCTCCTTCAAGACTTAGCTGAAATTCCACCTTTATTAAGAGGCTTTTTTCCAGTCATCCCCACTGCCAGTGCCTTTATTCTTCAGTCACCTGCCATTTACATTGTTCAGGGTATTTCAAAAGCCTTAGTGTAGTTTTAAGCTTCAATATCTTAAAGACTAAGACTTTTGGGGACAGTGTGCATTTTTTATGTACATCGTTGTTTTTATGTTGTCCCTTCCATTAGAATGTCCCATCCATTAGATGTCCTTGAGAAGACTGTGTTTTTTACCTTTCTTCTTTTTATAGAGTACCAGCATGTAATAAATGCTTAATAAATGTTTTTTTGATTGGTTGAACTAGAGTGGTAGAAATAGAAGGTGAATCGAGAGAAAGGAACTGGTGGGTGAGAGACGTAGTGATAAAACTGCCAAGATATCTGGAATAGAGGAGTTGAAGAAGTCTGCAAGGTTGCAGATCTGAATGACTGGAAGAATAATGGTGCTCTTGACATAAAAAGGGAAGTTTGGAGGAAGGATGGGTTTGTGATGAAAGAGTGAATTCAGTCTTGGACATTTTGAGTTTCAGAGGTTTGGTGCTAAGGGAAGAAACTAGGACTAGAAACTGGGAGTCATCTGTAGATAGATGATAATTAAACCCACAGGAACTCATAAGGCCACCAAGGAAGTGTGTTAAAAGGGGGGAAGAGGACCCAGGACAGAAGCTTGAAGTATATTCATTGTTAGGAGGTAGAAAGTGAGTGAGGTAGTAGGTAGTAGGAGAACCAGGAAAGAGCAATGATACGAAAACATGGGGAGAGGTAGATTAGATTATACAGGAGGAGTGTTAAACTGTGTCAGATGCTCCAAAGAGGTAAAGAAAGAGGAGAATTGAGGGAAGGCCTTCAGATCTAGCACCATGTTCATCAAGGAGTAAATTACAAAATTATAAAGAATGACAAAAATAGAAGGGAACATGAAACAGCTCATAAGAAAAGCAACTGATGTGGAGAACACATTAAGAAGAGAAAACATAAGAATGATTGAACTATCTGAAAGCTATGATCAGAAAAAGAATCTTGATAAAGCAAGAAATAATTAAAGAAAATTGCCCTATAGTGTTAGAACAAGAGGGGAAAGTAGAAATAGAAAAAAATGAACCAATCTCCACCTGAAAGAGATGCTACAAGGAAAACTTATAGGAATATTGTAGCTACATTCCAAAACCCCCAGCTCTAGGAGAAAATATTATGAGAAACAAGAAAAAAAATTCAAATATGGCAGAGCCATAATTAGAATCATATAAGACCTAGCAGCAGCTGCACTAAAAGACCACAAGTCTTGCAACGTTATATATTGAAAATGAAAAGAACTGAGGTTGTGACCAAGAATATTGTATCAAGCAAAGTTAAGCATAATTCTGAATGAAAAAAAAAAGACATTCAATGAATTGCCAGAGTTTCAGGATTTCATTGCAAAAATACCTGAACTTAATAGAAAAATCTGACATACAAGATCTAAGAGAAATATAAAATAAACATCAAAGAGTAATTACAAGGGACAAACTGTTTACTTTTTATACAAGGAAATGTAAACTGTATGTCTGAGATTATAATTAATAATTGGGTAGTTCCTAAGAAAGACTGGGGTAGAGCTGAATATGATGTGATTCTATTTGTTTGTTTGTTTTTGCATTTTGGAGCGGGTAAGGTAGGGCATTTGGGATTAAGTAACTTGCCCAAGGTCACACGGCTAGTTTTGTGTTTGCCTGAGGCCGAATTTGAACTCAGGTCTTCCTGACTCCAGGGCTGGTGCTGTATTAACTGTGGTATGATGTGATTCTAAAAAGTAATACAGTCTAAGACAGGGCTTCTTAAACTTTTTCCAATTGTGCTCCTTTCAGCATTTCTTAAACTGTGGCTTGCAGCCTCTTATGGAGTCATGACCCACGGTACAAGAAGTGCTGCTAGGAAAAGGCCAAAAAAGAACAGTTATGTTATACAAATGAGGTGCAAGAGGAAGAACTGACATAGAGGAATTAGATGAGGGAGGAGGGCTGGTAGTTCTGGAACCCTGCTCTCATTGGGAATGGGTTAAAGAGGAAGCAATACGTATATATCTAGAAGGGTATGAAAGTCTTCTAAATTCAGAAAGAAATAAAAGGCTAAGAGAATGGTGGGGATTTTTAGGGGGAAGCGGGTAAGGGAATAGGTTAAGGGAGGTGTAGAAGGGTATCTAGATTAAAAGGGGGAGGGCATAAGGGAGGGATCTTTGGGGGAATAGGTTAAGTAATAGGAGGGCAAGGTAGTGGATGGAAGTAAAGTAGCATCAGGAGGGACAGGATTTGAGGTGTGCACAAGCAAAATAAAGGTCAGGAGTAGAATTTATTAGGAAAAAAAAGCAGGGGTAGTAATCATGATCTCAGATAAAGTTAAAGCTAAAATAGACTTAATCAAGAAAAATAGGGAAACTACACTATATGTCAGCCATATTAATATTGTTTTAGCCTCTTTAAAATAACTAGACAGTATAAGGTTGGATCATTGCTTTTTTATAGGAAATGATGAGTTGGTGGACTTAAAAGATGGTGGAAAGAATTAGACTGATGAAGAAAGAGATTATCCACCGTCAGAGAAACAGAGGGCAAACAAGCGTAGTACAGTCTTACATGGTTGCATATGAACGTATATATCTATATAGGAGTATGATTGTAGATATCTAAGTATGTGTATGTAACTGTATGTGTATGTGTGTGTATCTGGGCTTGATGGTAGCCTTGGGGGAGGGAGGGAGGACAGAGGGGTGTGTGTGTGTGTGTGTGTGTGTGTGTGTGTGTGAGAGAGAGAGAGAAAGAGAGAGAGAGAGAGAACAAAGTAAAAAGTGCACAGCAGAGAACAAAAAACTTAGAAGGAAGCAATGAAAAGATGAACAGCTTTTTGAACACAAAGTATAGCATCATATAGGCTTTCCTGCAGTGGAAATTTATTGCTGTGTATTTTGAATCCTCTTTTATGCTCTGTGGTGCACACGGCAGTGCTTTTTTCTTTTCTCATTTGCTATTTAAATTTGTAATATGTTTGTTTTTCTTTTCTTATTTGGTATTTAAGTTTTACAAATTAAAAAATGAAAAAGAAAAGTTAATCACCTCCTCCCAAAATTGAGGAATATGGGGTGGGTCATTCACAGTATTAAGTGCCCAGTTTTGGGGTGAATTAACCTCTCTCTCTTTGGTTTGGCCAGTCTTTGGAAAACAGACATGCTCTGGTACTGGGGCCATACTCAGAAGTCTTTGTAGCGCGGTAGATTCTGCCAGAACTTGTGCTTCACTGGCATCCGCCGTTAAGAACCCAGAGAAACCACCAGGCCACAGTGAGGGATTAGAGCAGGACTTTGTGGAGTTTTATTATATCTATATAGAATGGTGACGTGTAAAATATATCATTCACTGCTTTTTTTCATACATGAATCTCTTTTTCTCTCCGTTGTTTTGGAATTTCCTTATGTTCTTTGACTAATTTAAAAAAAGACAGATTTATAGCTGGAGGAGACTTTAAAGGTTGTATGATCCAACATCTTCTCTCCTTATTTTATAAATGAAGAAACTGAAAGCTACAGATGGTAAATAAACAGCTTGCCCATTATCACACAGGGCCAGGATTCAAAACCCAATTCTCTGACTTTCAGTCCAGGTTTCCATCCACTGTATCATGCTTAGAGTTTATATGTTATGGTACACGGGTGCTCAGTAAATACTTGTTGGTTTATTTATTGGTATATATCAAACCATTTAGTATTTGCTAGATCAATTGTATAACTTAGAATTTTAAAAACACATTTTAGACATATTAACTTGGTAGTACTCCCTGTTTAGGTGGAGGTTAGAAGAGATGAGGCCCTTTCAACTCTGATATTATGAGTCTTGTGATTCTTTGAGAAGATGATTAAAAAACTGATTACATATTAGTGTTTATATATATGCATAATATATACATATACATATATATGTATATTTATATACATGTGTGTATACATACACACACATAATATAGTCAGCCAGCAAATGTTTATTGAGTATCTGCTTTTTGCAGAGCACTGTAATTAGTTCCATGGGAAGATATAAGAAAAATAGAACACAATTGCTATCTTTGAGGAGGCTACCATCAAACATAAACATATTAAACAGCTTAAGAACAAAATGATAAGTATATTAAGCTGAGTGCTTGGATATAGGAAGCAGTTATTGATATGGAGCTAGAGCTGAAGGGGAGGAGGGGTGGAAGAGAGATAGAGGAGAAGGAGAAAGGAGGAAGGGAGCACAGAGGGATTCATGAAGATTTGGGAGTCATCTGTTTAGAGATATATTTGAACCCATGGAAGATGATGAGATCACTGAAAGAGTGGCTGTAGAGAGATCATAAAAGGCCAAGCACAGACACCTGGGATACACCTGTGCATAGGAGGAGGCACATGGATGATGTTTTAGAAGAAGAGATTGAAGATTAGTCAGACAAATGGAAGGATACCCAGAGAACATTGTCATGGTGGTGGAAGGAGGAGAGTGTGTCAGAAGTTGCAAAGAGTTCAAGAAGAATGGAGATAAAGAAATGGTCATTGGCTTTAGTAATTGAGATCATATATAACCTTGGAAAGTTCCAGTTCAGCCAAGTGGTTGATTCAAATTGTTGATTCAGTGTTTGATTCAAGTGGTACATTGTAAAGGGGTGAAAATTAAGTGGTGAAGAAGTGATTGCAGCGAATATTGCTTATTCTAGGAGTTAATTGAAATGGTGGGAGAATGATAGGATTGTAGCTAGAGGTATGACAAAGTCAAATGAAAGGGTTTTTTTTTATTAACTTTTTTTAATTTTTAGTTTATATCATTGATTTCCACAAGATTTTGAGTATCAGATTTTCTCCCCGTCTTTCCCCTACCCACCACCCAAAAACATTGATCCCACTGTATACCGCCTCCCCCAATCTGCTGTCTCCTTTATCTTCCCCCATCACCCCTCTGATTTTCTGGTAGAGCAAGATGGATCTCCCTATCCCAGTGCCTGGGATGTATATATATATTTAACATGTTATTTTAGAACTTTAAATTCTAGATTCTTTCCCTTCCTCCATTGTCACCCACCCCCACTGGAAAGACAAGCAATTCAATATAGGCTGTACATGTGTAGTTACACAGAACATCTCCACAATGGACATATTGTGAAAAACTGACTATATTTCCCTCCTTTCTATCCCGCCCTCCCCTTGTTCTATTCTCTACTTTGTCCCTGTCCCTTTACAGAAGTGTGTGCTTCTAACAACCCTCCCCCCCCAACCTGCCCTCCCCTCCATCATCCCCCCTCTCACCCCCTTCCCTCCTACTTTTCTGTGGGGCAAGATA
>JAQQSU010002773.1:0-14574 GCA_028627135.1 Pseudochirops cupreus
ATAGCTCCCCCCTCTCACATGCTTGTACTGGCATGAAAGTTTCTTATAAAACCTCTCTGACTCAGCCTGTATTCCTATGAAACCACCAGTTCCATCACTTTTTGAAGCATTAATATTCCATTTACATTCGTATACCATTATTTGTTTAGCCATTCCCCAATTGTTGACCAGTACAGCATGCCATATTTATGTCTTCCTGGTTGCACTTGACATGCAACATTGTGAATGACGGCTATCTGGGTTTGTGCCTTTGCTCCCTACTGGACTGGAAACTCCATGAAGGCAGGCTCACAGCTAACTCTGCATACAGCATAACACAATACTCTGCACACAGCAGGCACTGAATTAGCATTTGTAGCATGAGAGGCTGTCTGGTATAGTAGAAAGAGAGCCAGCCTCCTATCCAGGAATACCTGGGTTCGAATCCTGCTTCTGACACTTACTGTCTAAGTATTTGAGGCTGGATTTGAACTCAAGTCTTCCTGACTCCAGACTATTGGTTGCAGACACTGTATTGATTTACACCAGTAGAGGGAGTTTCCTATATTAGTGAAATTGCAGGTCCAATCCCTCCCTAATCTCCCAGTCATAGTATCCTAGACCTGGAGCTGATGGAAGGGACTCATTCCAATGTTCTCTTCCTATTTTCCATGCTCTTTGATCTCACAGAGTGGGGTTCTCTTGCTCTATCCTCTGAGGGACTGGCGAGTCGCATTTTAAACCCTGCCTCCCAACCAAAGCTCTGATACTCTGAAGGGCATGGGGAGACTCTCCTCTGCCATTGGATGATGTCCCCACCAATTATATTCTCTCCATCATGGGGGCCTGTGCCTAGTGCCATTGAACTGCTTGACCTCAGTTAGTGTTTGCCAATGGGTCTGCACTTAAGGGGCAATAAGTCCTCCCCCTCCCTTTTCCCCCTCAGTCTCTGAGGAGGGGAGAAGGACTAAGCTCCCACTTTAGCTAAGTTCTTACAGAGCATCAGTCCTACCCTAACCCTGCTGAGATAGCATCCTTGGACCCCTGCTTCTCAAGGTTTCACTGCAAGGCTGGCTCTAACACTTTGGCCTGGATTTCTGGACTCCTTGATCTCTGTGGCGTGAGCCCCTGGGTTGGAGACTCTGCCTCTAGAAGAGGATAAAAGAAAAGGCCAGTAAGCCAGGCCTATTTTTTCAGGGACACTTGGACTAAACAGGGGCTAGGGAAGGAAACAGCGCTCTTGGGACCCTCCCTCTCTTACTCTATGGTGCACATGAAGGAGTCCTTCACCCTCAGACAGGAATGCAGGGGAAACAAAAAACCCTGGACAGTGTCCAATCAGGCAGATGATTCTAGTTACACAGCCAGTGGAAAAAGGTTGCTCCCAAGCCCACGGTAGGCTAATGCAGAAGCAGGCCCTCTAGTATCTTCCACCTGGGTGAAAACGTCTTAGATGGTCTGAGCATGAGCCACCTCCGCCCCCCAATCATCTTTGCCTTTGGCACCACCAATCTCCTTCAAGGTCTCCTTCCATCTTTCTTTCTTAACCACAAAAACTGAGCATTGTCGAAGGGGCACATCTAGGGGCTCTCACTTCTGTCTTCCTTCAGTTCCTTCTTCACTCACAGAATCTTCAGCTCTCAGTGCTGAAAGCCGCCCCAGAGGCCATTTAGTCGAGCCTCTGCCTGAGCCAAGAAGCGTTCAGATTCGTTGGCCCTCCGTCCAGTCTGTGCCTGCAGATTTCTGATGAGGGACAGCTCCTCACCTGTCAAGGGAAGCGCCTCCAACTTTTCCATAGCTTTACTTGCAAGGAAATTTTCATTTTTTTAAAAATAGACTTTTATTGATATCTTTTATCTTCATATTGCTTAGATTTTCCTCAGTACCTGCCCCTACCCCTGGCCATCATTTGTAACAAAGAACTTTTTTAAAAGAAAAAAGGAAAAGAAGAAGAGAAAGAGTCAGTGAAACCAGTCAATATATTGAAGAATTCTGGTGTTATATGTGATATTTCTTTGTTTTACATTTGTTAATTGGTTTTGTTTGTTTTTTTCTCTTTCTCCCTTTGTTCCTTTTTCTTAAAAGGGGAGGGGTTGGGGAGGGAAGATTAGATATGTGATTTTGCTGGCAAAGCTAATTCCAGGTGAGGAAACTGCCTCTACTAATTCAGCTCAGCAACTTTTCAGTAGCTTACATTCTTAGCTGTCCAGAGCACCAAGAGATCAAGAGGCTTGCCCAAGGCCATTTCGTTGGGCTATGTCAGTGTCAGGGGTTGAACCCAGGTTTTCCTGACTTCCATTCACCATGCCATGCTGGCTTGCAGCTGTCTTTTTTTTTTTTTTAATATGAAGCCCAAACTAGCTTTTCCATTGGATTACTCCTGGTTCTACTCTAGCTGATGAGACTCTTGGACAGATGCCATCTCCAGTACTAGATCACCCTCAAGGCTGGTCTAATGCTTCCTCAAGGGGGAGCCCAGTCTACCACTGAGTATCTGTCAGCGCTCCAACTCAACTCTATTTTTAGCAGCAACACCCATTTCCTGCCTTCAGACGGGGCATCCAGACATCCCTCCACCCACCCTATATACCACCTCCACAACATCACCTTTCATAAGGTGGAACAACCTTAAACTGTCTAATCATCTGTTATATTTTATCCCTCTCAAGGCTCTCCAGTGCCTTGACAGACCCCAACAGAACTCTCTTTGATCACTAGAGTGAAAGAGTGGGGTTAATCTCAGAGACATACAAGAGATGGGGAGAAGAGGAGACATGAGAGCACTTGGCAGATGACCTCAATTTTTGGGTACAGTATGAGTTCTCAACTGGGAGAGTGGAAGATGCTCTTGCTTGGATTTCACTCTTAATAATTAACACTCCCCCATCCCACTCCTTCATACTCTACCCATTCCAGCAATGCTGAGCTCCTGGCTGCTGCAGAACAAATCCCTTGTCTCTTCCCCAGCTGTCTGTTCTTTTGCTCCACTCAGCTCTAGTTTACTCCCATGACATCCCATTCTAGGTCTGCCTAAGCCCTTCGTCCCCTGGAATCTGGACATTTCCTATCATCATAACATCTTTCTTACTCCTTCCATTTTTTCTCACCCACGGAGACCTATGATACTATTTCCCTTGGCACCCTTTCTCATCCAGGCTGCACTTTCCCCACATATCTCCCAACTCCCAGGTCATGGTGGGAGAGTTGAAATACTCCTTGCTCCCGATGGTGACTTGGAGACTCTTCCTTGATGACAATTATTCAGCAGCCTCTCCTTCATTGAGGTTCACAATCCACACTGAGCACTTAATTCAGTTCTCTCTTTGTTAAAGGATTCAGTCCCCGACTCCCTGTTTTTCTCTCCTCCCTTCATATTTGTTATTCCGTTGGGTCTGACTCTTCGTGACACCAACAGGCCCTTCCTTGGCAAAGGTGCCAGAGTGGTTTGCTATTCCCTTCTCCAACCTTCGCACTGGGAGGCTCAAAACATACATAGTAATGCTTATCTTCATTTCACCTCAGCTGCACACAGATATGGTCATATCCTTGATCTTGCCATCACCTCAAGCTTGCCAACACCTAGAATCCAAAGCTATTCTTAGACACTCACTAACTTTGTGACCCTGGGAAAGTCACTTCACCTCTGATTATCTCAGTACCCTCAACTATTAATATAAATATACCAATAATCTAAAATTAACAATTGTAAAAATAATAACACTTACCTTACAGGGTGATTATGGGGATCAAATGAGATGATATTTGTAAAAGCACTTAGCAGAATGCCCCACATGCAGCAGGTGCTGTATAAACGCTTACCCTTTCCTTCTCTACAAGTGCTCTTCTTCCATGTTCATGAACTTGGTGATACCTTTATCTGAGCACAATCCTTTATAATTCCACATTTCCCTCTCTCTTCCAACCCCCTAACCCTGTTCTTTATCATCTCAATGACCTCCAATGCCTCCATCCTTCAGTTCTTTCCCAGGCCATCCCCCCTGCTCTGACTACACTCTCCTCTTTCCTGATCTCAACCCTTTGGCAAACTATTTTAACTCCCCACCATCCTCCACTCTCCAGTCCCTTTCCTCTCTTGTCCTGTCATTGATCACGCCTTGCTGGCCTCGAACCTTGACTCTTTCCCATTTCCTGTTGTCACTTCTACTCACAAGTGATTGAAAAGAGCTGGAGAAAAATAATGAAATTGTGCTGAATGGATCTACTACAAATTTATGTTAACTAATCTCAAGTGGGCTGAATTGATAATTAACTTACGGAATTATGAAATGGGGCAGGCCTACTTGGTTCTTTGGGTGCTTGCTGGGGAAGACCATAACGGCGGTGGGAAATGAGGTTGCAATCACACTTTATTAAGGCGTACAGGGAGTGGTGATGAACAGACCCAGAAGGTACAAACACCAAAAAGAGGGGGAGATGGGGGATGGGATATTAAAGAAAGGTGGGCACTGGTGGGAAAGAGGATTGGTGGGGGAGAGGCACATGGATTAGAGTTGGGAGTACTTGGCAGCATGGGCTCCATGGAGATGGAAGAGAGGGCAAATGAGAAAATGGATCCCAACTGTTTTGATAACCTTAAAGTGCTATGTGAATGTTTGATGTTGCCATTATGTCTCAGACCCACAGAAACTTTGGGTTTAAACCCTGGTTCTCCTATTTATTACCTCTGAGACCTTGGGCAAGTCACTTAAGAGACTTCAAGCCTCTGACCCTTAATATTCCTACCTGTAAAATAATGTAGTGGTTCTAGGTCTCTAAGGTTCTTTTCAGCTACACATCCCATTATTTCATGATGCCTAATTTTATTTTTAAAAATTTAAAAATTTAATTTAATATTTTATTTTTCCCAATTACATGTAAAAACAATTTTTACATTCTTTTTTCCTTTCAAATTTTGAGTTCCAACTTCTCTCCCTCTCCACCCCCCTCATTGAGAAGGCAAGCAATTTGATAAGGGTTATACATATATAAGCATGCAAAACACATTTCCATGTAAGTCATTCTGCAAAAGAAAAAAAAAAGACAACAAATCCCAAGAAAAATAAAGAACATAAAGAAAAAGTGTCCTTCATCTGCATTCAAGCTGTATCAGTTCTTTTTCTGGAGATGGACAGTACCTTTCATACATAATAAGTCCTACAGAATTGTCTTGGATCATTTTATTACTGAGAATAGTAAGTTAATCATAGTAGATCAACATACAATATTACTGTTACTGTGTGTGATGTTTACTTGGTTCTGCTCATTTCACTTTGTGTCAGTTCATGTAAATCTTTTCAGATTCCTCTGAGACCATCCCGTTCGCCATTATAGCACAATAATATTCCATCACAATCATATACAATAACTTGTTCAGCCACCCCCTAATTAATAGGTATCCCCTTAATTTCCAATTCTTTGCCACCACTAAAAGAACTGCTATAAATATTTCTGCACATATATTTCCTTTTCTTTTCTTTTTTTAATCTTTTGTTTTGGGATACAGACTTAGTAGTGGCATTGTTTGGTCAAAGGGCATGCATGGTTTTATAGCCTTTTGGACATAGTCCCAAATTAATGTCTAACTTTACAGATGAAGAAACAGAGATGCAGACAGGTGGTGGAACTTAGCCAAAGTTATACAAGGAGTTAGGGACAGAGTCTGAATGTGAGCTCTGTCCCGCATTCTCCTGACTGTATGTACTACAAGACTTCTTGGTTTCCATCCGTTAGCTGTGATCCAGTGTCTTATCATACAAGCCTGGACCAAAGATCAAGAATCAGATCAAATATAAAAAATTCCTCTATAAATTCCTCTTTCCTCCCTGCCTCCAATGTCTTTCCTTTGAATAACAAAAAGGATAATAATTAAAAATGATAATAACTGCCATTTCCATACCATTTTAAGGCTCACACATCACTTCTCCCATAATAAATCCATGAGCTGGAATATTGTTATATCTATTTCCCAGAAGCTAGTAGAGCCAATCTATGATGACATAACCAGATTTGACAACCTGCTGCCTCAAGGTAATGTCCAAATTCCTTGCTTGGCATTGAAGGCTCTAGTTCCTACAGAAACCTTTCATTCAAGCTAGATTGGTCTCTTTGCTATAGAATTTGTAGGGAGAGCCAAGAGTTCATCTAATTTAACCCCAACTATACAGGAATCTATACTATCCTCAGCAAGTTACCCCTCTGTTCCCCCTGATCCTCCCTGTTCCCGGCTCTATGTGAAGACTTTCAGTGACAGTGAGTTCACTACCAGCCAGTGCCACTTGGGGAGTTTTTCCTTACCCAGAGTCAAAAGCCCATATCTTAGTATTATTGATTTCACACCTTTCTAGCTTTTCCATGGGGAGAGACAGCAAGAGAACTGTGGTTTAATGAATGCAATGTCTTGCTGAAATCAAAGGGCAGAAAGTACAGTGATTTTGGTTTTGGGGAGAAAGCAGAGCAAAGAAAAGTTTTTTTTTTTTTTAACCTGTTCCAATCTGGCCTTTACTGAAGTGATTTGCATGGCAACTAGAGGCATTATGGGAATTAAAAAGACTCTTCACCTCCCAGACCCACCCAGCTCCTTTGCTAGGTGGGATCCCAAGAATGATTTGTACTAGAGCCAGGGTAGAGACCCCAGGGTATGAGTTAAAAAGAATTTCACATGATAAAGGTTTGCTTGAGTGTTCAAAAGACAAACTTAAATTTTTAAGGGCTATAGAAGCTCAGGGCAGGTAGGTGGTGCCATAGTGCATAGAACACTGGGCTTGGCATCAGGAAGATTCATCTTCATGAGTTCAAATCCAACCTCAGACACTTACTGTTGTGTGACTCTGGGTAAGTCACTTTTGGGTCTCAGTTTCCTTATCTGCAAAATGGAGACTTTACAGTCCCATAAAATTCTAAATCTATGTTCCTCTGTTTTCTTCCACAAGAAGACACGTTGTAACTGACAACCAATAGATGGAGAGACCCAACAGAGAGCCTCACCAGGGGACATTGGAGGCTCTGGGGCATTGAAATCTTAAGTAGTTCCATGTTCTCTTCCCCACTGCTAGTGTTTCTTACATACAACCCTTCCTCTCCTCTGACCTTGCCCTACTCTGGTCAAGGCCACCACCATCTCATTGTTGAATTATTTCGATATCCTGATGGCTGGTCTGCCTTCCTCAAGTCTCTCCCCACTCCAATCTATCCATTAAATTGATCTTCCTAAAGTTCAGTTCTGATCATGTCAACCCCTACTCAGTACCCTTCAATGACTCCCTACTATCTCCAAGATCAAATATAAAATCCTCCGCTTGACACTTAAAGACCCTCACAACCTGGCCCCTTCCTATCTCTCTTCTGCCTTTCTTCCCATTTTCATTTATAGCCTTTCCATACTCTATTGCTGAGTGACCTCCTTGCTGTTCCTGGTATTCCATCTTCTAGCTCCCTGCATTTTCCCTGACTGTCCCTTCTACTTGGAATGCTCTCCCTCCTCATCCTTACCTCCTGGCTACCCTAGCTTCTTTCATGTCTCAGCTAAAATCCCACCTGGCCAGAGGACTTTCCCAGTCCCCCTCAATGTTAGTGCCTTCTCTCTGAGATGACACCAATCTACCCTGCATATACTTTCATTGTATCTAGTTGTCTTCACCCCTTTAGACCATGAGCTTCTTATGGGTAGGGACTATTTTTGCCTTTCTTTGTTTCTTCGGACCTTAGCACAGAGACTGGTACACACTAAGTGCTTAATGTATGCAGGTTGATGGACTGGTGTGGCCCTCAGTAGAAGGTTGTAAAGGGGGAATCCTTCTTGCTAATTATTTTGCTGCAGTGTTGGACGATGATTTGCTTTGAACAAATTTGCTCTCTGATTGACCTGGTAAATGTCAACATAATGGGACATGTGAGCTCTGGTATTGAGTTGGTGGTGCCCAGGGAAGAGCCCAAACTTGATGAAGCTTCTGGGAGCCCTCTTGTGGAGGTTGGGGGCCGGTGCTACAGAAGCATGCTACATCCAGTGTGCTGCCCTGATCTGTCAGTCTAGTTACTCTTTCAACAATGAAATGGAGGTATTTTTCTGATCTAATCTACTCTACTTCTCCACCCCTGGATTGGTACTGACTACCTCATATGTCTGCACTGGACCTCCAGAATCCAGGACCCCAGTCCACTTGGAATTCTTGCCCTAGGGCTCAGTCAGACCTCTTGATTTGTAACCAAATGGGTACAAACTTACATGGACCACTATATCCCAGACCCCAAGCCACATGTCCCCATTATGGCCCATCTCACCATCTTGTTACCTGCCCACTGCATCTCAGACCCTAAGCCATGTGTCCCCAACATGGTGCATCTCATCATCTTGTAACCTGCCCACTGTATCTCAGAACCCAAGCCATGTGTCCCCAACATGGAGCATTTTAAGAGGGATTGGGGGAAAGCTTCTTGTACAAGGTGAGATTGTAGTTGTGATTCAAAGGTAGCCAGTGAGGTCAGTGGTCAGAACAGGGGAGGGAGAACATTCGAGGTATGGGGGATAGCCAGAGAAAATGCCCAAGCCAAGAGATGGAGGGTCTTCTTTGTGGAGTAGGGAGGAGGCCAGTGTCACTGGATTAAAGAGGATATATTGATGAGTAAGATGTGAGAAGACTAGGAAGGAAGGAGAGTGCTAGGTTATGAAGGGTTTTGAATGCCAGAGTATTTTGTATTTGCTCTTGGAAGTAATAGGGAGTACAGGTGCATGTGAGTGTGACATGATGGGACCTATACTTTAAGGAAATCATTTAGTGGATGAATGGGGGATAGATTGGAGAAGGGACGGACTTGAGACAGGCAGACCCACCAGAAGGGATGGGCTTGAGACAGGCAGACCCACCAGCAGCTACTACTGTTGGAAGCCAGGAATGAGGTGATGAGGGCCTATTTCAAGGTGGGGGCAATATCAGAGGAGAGAAGGAGGTGTATTTGAGAGATGGTGCAAAGGCCATATCAACAGGCCTTGGCACCATATTGAATATGGGGAAAGTGAGAGAGAGTGAGAAGTCCAGGCTGACTCCTGGGTAGGGAGCCTGAGGGACCAGGAGAATAATGTTGCTCTCTACAATAATAAGATAGGAGGAGAGAAAGGTTAGGGGGAAATATCATGAGTTCTGCTTTGGACATGGTGAATTTAAGATGTGTACTGGATACCCAATTTGAGATGGCTGAAAGGCAGTCAGAGATGTGAGGGCATCAGAGAGCTTGGGGCAGGAGAGGTTGATTTGAGAATCATCAGCATAGAGATAATAATTAAATTCATGGGAGCTGATGAGATCTCTAAATGAAATATTACTGAGACAGAAGAGAAGAGGTTACAAGACAGAACCTTGAGGGACTCCTGTGGTTAGAGGGAGTGATCTGGCTGAGGACTGAGGAAAGGAGACATAGGGGGAGCAGCCATAGGAGGAGAACCAGGAGAAAGTGGTGTCCTCAAAACCTGGAGAGTATCAAGGAGAGAGTGATGAACAGAGGTCAAAGAAAATGATGACTGAGAAAAGGCCAATGGATTTGGCAACTAAGTCATCATTATTAACTTTGGAAAGGGCAGTTTCACTAGCATAAGGTCAGAAAAATCAGATAGTAAGTGGTTAAAGAGAGAAAGTGGAGGCATCTATTGTAGGTGACCTTTTTGAGGAGCACAGCTGCATAGACAGCAAAACAGGTATAGGATGCTGTTTAGCCAGGATAGAGGGATCAAGTGATGGTTTTTCCAGGATAGAGGAGACATGAGCATGTTTGTAGGCAGTAGGGGAGAAGTCAGTATAAAGGGAGAGATTGAAAATAAGAGAGATTGGGAATGACAGAGGGGACAGTATATTGGAGGAGAGGGGATGGAATGAGACCACTCGAACAAGTGGAGGGGTTAACCTTGGTAAGGAGTAAGGCCACCTCATTATGTGAGATGAAGGGTGAAGGAGGAGAAAGGATCAGAAGGCACCTAACTGATAGAAGTTGAGGAAGATGGAAGAAGACAGAGCTCAAGGTCAATGCTCAATTATTTCAGTAAATTATGAAACAAGGTTCTTAAATGAGAGAGTTGGGGGAGTGAGAGCCTTGGGAAACTTCAGGAAGGATGGAAAGGTTTGAAAGAATCATGGTGGAGAGTGGGATTGATAAAGGAGGGATAGTAGGATTTCCTAGCAGCAGTGAGGGCCCAGGTGAGATTATGCAACATAAATTTATTGTACACCCAGTCAGAATGGTTGTGTAATTTTCCATAGGGAAGAGTCTTGGGAGCTAATTATGGGAGAATTGTGAGAACTGGGGTGTGCATGAACATTCTGGGTTGGTCTTCCACATAGCTGGAAGGAGCCCTTTTCTATTGAATGTATAGCCAGACCTGTCAGTGTCTTTCACAAGGTTTGAGTCAGTACCAGTTACATTTGTGTCTCAGTGAGCAGAGGTACCCACTAATAGTTTCCTTTGAGAGAACCATGCTATAAAGCATCCTGAGGGATGGGGAATCTCATTTCTTTGCCTTTAGCTTGCACTCTCATCGACTATATTTCTTCTATTTTAGGGGCTTCTGAGTAGCACCTCCATTTCCATTTGACCAGGTAATGCCTAATATCTTTTAAAAAGAATAATTTACTTCAAAGATATACTTAGAATAGAGTGTGAATGGGTCTCCCAGCACCTCAGGGGCATAATCTCCTTTAAATCACTTTAGTCTCTGGGTGGGAGTGGGGGATTGGGTTCATAATTTAGCTCAGTTTCTATATGACATTGGTTCCACCAAATTCAAGTCCAATGCCAGCACTGTTATTGGATTCTCTTGAGCTGGAGTCCTGGGTCCTTGTTTCCCAGGCCATTGATGCTGGGCTGACCTGGATCCCTGGACTCTCTGATCCCCATGGCTTGCATTCTTTGCTTAGGATGAAGGCTCCATTTCCTACACCATGAATGGAAAGAAACAAACGAAAAGGTCAAGAATCCAGGACCATTTTTAAAGTAGCTATATGGCACAAGGGGATCCTAAGGCCCTTTTCTCTAAGAGCATAGTTGTTGCATAGGAAGTCCTTAGGGAAAGAGGTACCTTGCTAGCCCAGATGGGGATGCAACAGAGCCATCACTTGTGCTGACTCAGGCTCTTTCCAGGATGCTGACAGCTCCACGATGAACGAATTCAGCAAACTGATGGTATCTTCACAGGCACCAGATTCTGCCAATCATTCAGGTGAGCCCCTAGTGCTCAGGCAAATCAAACTGCCTACTGAACAAGGTGTTTTTTTGGTCACTAACCCCTAGCAACTATCTTGTTTCTTCCCTCTACTTTCCTTCCTTTTCTCAAGAGTTTTTTCTTTGGGCTAAAAGAAAAAATCATCCTTTTTTAAGTTGAATAAAAGTACAGTTATGGCAGGGAAGGATTTTTTTTTTCTCTCTCAATGATTTGTTTATTTACTTTTTAGTTTACAAGATTCAGTTCCACAATCCCCTGAGTTTCAGATTTCCCCCCTTCCTTCCCCGCCCCCCCCCATGGTGGCGTGCAATCATGTATAGGATCTGCAAATACTTTCACATTGTAAAATAGTCTGGTTGTATAGAAGGATTGTAACCAATGGAGTGAACAATGGGCAAAAAGAAAGAAAACCAAACATGGAAAAGAACACTAGCATGTAGATTGCTTCAGTCTCCATTTAAACTCTGTTCTTTCTAGATCTTTCTCTGAGTGTAGGCATCTCCTTCCATCCTGAGACTTGTAGAGTTGTCTTATAGCTGTGTGTTGCTGAGAAGAGTCCAGTTTATCAAGGTTGGTCATCACACATACGATGTGTCTGTGATTGTGTACAGATTTTTCCTGGTTCTGCTCTTCTCACTCAGATCAATTTGTATAAGCCTCTCCAGGTAATTATGAAGTCCATCTCCTCAGGAAAGCATTCTTTAGCTCAAGATGAGGTGACAAGCTTTTTCTGAGGTTTTTGATTTCAGGAGTTTTTGGAAAAAAAAACCTTTAAAGCTCACTTTGGTTCTGTTAGGAACTGAAACTCCTTTTTTATTGAACATTGACCTACGGAAAGGACTTTCTGTCTCTCTTCTAGGGTTGTAGTCTAGTTTCTTTGGCTGTCAGATACCGCTAGTGACTCACGTTGAATTTGTAGGCAAGTGGATAAGCATTTATTGAAAACCTACTACGTACTAGAAACTGTGCTAAGCTCTGAGGGCACAAGGAAAAGAAAAAAGCAGTCCCTATTCTCAAGGACTTCACAGTCTAATGGGGGAGACCACATGGAAACAGCTCTGTATAAATGAAATACATTCAGGGTAAATAAAACCCCAGAGTTTTTTTCGAATTAATTGTTATTCAGACGAACCTTCCTCATACTGAACTGGTGAGGTTGATATCTTGAATTTGGGGCCTGATCTCTGTCTGTCTTTCCTCCAGTGATAAATAGAGCTTTGATTTGATATCAAATGGAATAAAAACAAATTCAGACTCATTGTGACTTATTATAGATTGTGTCCTCTCTTCTCCAAAACTTGTGTGTGTGTGTGTGTGTGTGTGTGTGTGTGTGTGTGTGTGTGTATCCTGCTCACATGAACAGCCCCTTCCAGGTCTCAAGTCTAGGGGGAGAAGTCCCCTCTTACCCAACTGACTCCAACTCACCTGTCCTTCCCTTGGGTGACTTCACAGAGTTATTTAGAAAACCCAGGGCTACTTCCCAAAATATCTGGAAGAGGAAGAACAAGCCATTTGTTACCCTCTTTCTAGTCACTGTCCTCATGGTGAAAGAGAAAGACTGGTAACCCTTGCTATAAATAATTGTCTGAAATTATATCTTTTCCTTTTACGGATTGGAAACTCTATGAGCGCAGGCACAATGTCTTAGTTAGACTTTGCGTCTCAGGCTGAAGCATAAAGACTACACATAGCAAGACCTCGACAGAATCCCAGGATTAGAACATTGGAGGGGAGCTCCAAAGGGATCTAGTCCACCCCTGGCATAAATGGAATTCCCACTATAATACATATGATGAATGGTTGACATGAAGATCCCTGAGAAGGGAGATTCTGCCATCTCTTGAGGGATCCTATTGCATCTCTGAACATCTCAAATGCCCAAGAAGCTTTTCTTGACATCAGCCCTAAACTTTCTGAGGCCAAAACCAAACCAATCCAACTCCTCCTTAAGACAGTCTCAGAATTATTGGAAGACTATTCTCATTTCACTCCCTTGTCTTGTTTTTTCCCAAGCTAAACATGCCCAGTTCCTTCACCTGATGTTTCTCTGTCACAGACTGAAGATACTTCACCATTCTCGTTGCCTTTCTCTGGACACTAACTTATCAATCTCCGTCTTAAGAGACTGAACACCATTCTCCAGAAGATCAGGTTTGACGAGGGCAGAGTACAGCAGGTAAGCCCAGGGAGTACATAACTCCTTGTCCCTGGAAACTTTGCCCCTTACAATGTGGCCAAGATCACATTCACCTTTTGTGACCGACAGCTGAAACCCTCATCCTTTTGTGAATGATTGGTGCTCACCCATGCCTCCCCCCGAATATTATCCTTGAGAAGCTAACTTTTCTTGGGTACACTTGTGTAGGAATTTATATTTTTGCTTGTTTAATTTCACCTTATTAGGTTCTGCTCAACGCTCTAGCTACATGTGACCTTCTAGGTCCTTGGGTGCCACCTTTTGATCCAGTCCAAGTTTTACGAACAAATCCTTTTATTAAGGGGGTTTATTCTGTGAAGTTTGAATTTAGTTTGCAGGCTCCCCAGCCTTCCTCTAGTCTTTCAAGATCCTTCTGAATTTTGTTTTTGTTGTTCACTATTAGCTGTCCCTACAGGTCTATGTGATCTGCAAATTTGGTGAGCTTATGCTCTATGCCTTTGTTGAAGTCATTGATAAAAATGCTAGATGTTAAGTGCCAAGCACAGATGCCTGGGGCACTCCACTAGAGATATGCTGCTACATTTACCCAAAACCATTAAAAAAAACTAACCCTCTACTCTTTGGATCTGGCTATTCACTCAATGCCCAGTCCATTTAATTGTGTCGTCTATCCCATCTCTCTCTATCTTCTCTATATGAGTGGTACAAGATTTTAAAAAGAAGCTTTGCTGAAACCTAGGTCAACTTTAGGCTGGTTGGGTGTGATAATCATTAAATATCATATTTTGGCCAAAGTCTGAATTAATCAAACAGACTGCTTTGCCTCACTTTAAAAAGGCCTTTTCTCTGTGTCAGCAACTCCAGAGCATCCTGAGATCATAAATTCCAAACATACCCTGCTTTGTCTTTGCTCTCTGAGTGAGCTCAGAGAATACCTCTCCTTATGTCAACAAAACAGAGGAAGCTTACTTTATGACCTTTAAGGATGAGACCCTTAACTCCAGGCACTAACTTGAGTAATGGGACTTTTTCTCATCTTTTTTTTTTTTAATATGAGATTCTTTATTAAATTTTTTTGAGTTACATCTTTTCTCCCCGTCTTTCCCCCGCCCACCA
This sequence comes from Pseudochirops cupreus, assembly GCA_028627135.1. Classification (NCBI taxonomy): domain Eukaryota; kingdom Metazoa; phylum Chordata; class Mammalia; order Diprotodontia; family Pseudocheiridae; genus Pseudochirops; species Pseudochirops cupreus. The sequence goes on from JAQQSU010002773.1 coordinate 14,457, forward strand.
CCCCAAAACAGCCATCCCAGTATTTCCCCCCTCCCCCAGTCTATTCTCTCCTATGTCACTTTTTGGTAGGGCAGGATGGATCTCCCAACTGCAGTGCCTGTGTATCTCAAGTTCCAGT
>JAQQSU010002774.1:0-14574 GCA_028627135.1 Pseudochirops cupreus
TCTCTCTCTCTTTTTCTCCCTCCATCCCTCCCTCCCTGTCTTTCTCTGTCTCTCATCTAATCTCATAGGATTTGCTAGTCTTCTTATACACTTACCATATTCCAATCATCATTACATTTACCTGTCTCATCATTTACGTTAGATTATAAACTGTTATAGAATAAGAATATACTGATTTTCTTTGAGTCTGCCCTAGTCCATAGCATAGTGTTGAATATAATGCTTAACAATTGCCTTTTGGATTGATAGAACTTTGCATACTAGTAGCATCCTTCCTCTAGGTTAACAGGATCTGTTACTCAACACACTTAGGATCTAACCATCCAATCTATTATGAAACCATCTAACTATACTATCACCCAACCAACATCTGTTAATCTTGGCCACAAGAAAATCATTAGAAACTTCGCCAAATGCCTTGCTGAAATCCGGGTATACTAGGTTTACAACATTCCATTGATTGCTTGGTCTGGTAACTTCATCAGAGAAGGAAATTAGGTTAGTCTAGTATGACTTGTTCTTAGAGAATCTTGGCATGTTAATAGTGATCATGGTTTCCCTTTTTCTCATAGTTCTCAATGAGAAAAAAAATTGGAGACATAGAGTGTTCTTAGAGAATCTTGGCATGTTAATAGTGATCATGGTTTCCCTTTTTCTCATAGTTCTCAATGAGAAAAAAAATTGGAGACATATAGTTAAAAGTTTAGACTTAAAATCCTCTCCACCCCCCTTTTTTTTCAACCTGGGACACTTGTTTACTTCTAGTAATGTAAATTTTCTCTGTTATTTTTTGAAGATCATATAAAATGTTCTAGCACTCATATCTGTAAAATTTTGCAGGAACTCATGTAAGCTAATTAGATTATTTTTACTCTTTTCTGTTTAATGTTGCAATTCTCTCTTGATTGTTTTTGCTTTTGCTTTTTTAGTCTGGTAATCATTCTCCTTGATAGAAAATATATGTGATATTGATCTGTTTAGTGTTTTAATTCATTGATGAAATCAACACATAGTTATGGATCACCTACAATTAGGAATGCATATGACAGATCAAAGGGCTATTGTTCTGGTCTGCTTAACTGAGGCATAGAATTCAGCATAAAAGGAGGTGAGAGTGTGAACATATTCTACATTGGACAGACCAAAACTAGAGTGTATATAATGTGTGTATATGTATATGTGTGTCTGCATATATGTACACACATATACATATGTAATATTTTCTGGAAGTTGTATTTTATATAGTCTGGTATGTAAACTAGAAAATATCCAGTGGAAGATGACGAAGATGCTGAAGGGACTGGAAAAAGAATCACAAAATTTGGTAGGCAGAAGAAGTCTCAGTGACCATCTAGTTTAATTCCTTAGTACAATTCCTGGCACATAACAGGTGCTTAAAAATACTTGTTGACTGACTGAATGACTGATGTATACATTAAATGAATGTCTACTATATTATGGTGGACAAGGGGTTGCCCCTGTTTTTCTAAGAAGGGGGAAATTTTCCAGATAGCCTCTTCCACTTTTGTATAGCCCAATTATTATGAAATTTCCCTTACATCAAGCCTATTTTGGATTCTTTACAATTTCTTCCCATTGACACTAGCTCTTTTTCTGGGGTCAAACAGAACAAATCTACTCCCTCCTCCACATTATAGCCCTTAAAATACTTATCAGGTTTTCTCTGAATTTTCTTTCCTTTAGGCCAAACATGCTCAGTTTCTTCAACTCGTCTTCAAATATCATGGACTCAAGTCTCTTCATCACTGTCCTGCTTTTTCTTTTCTGTATACTCTCCAGCTTGTCACTTGTACTTCTTTAATCATGGTGTACAGAAATTTTCATCATCATCATCATCATCATCATCATCATCATCATCACGAAATCCATCTAGTGCTTTAAGATTTGCAAAAAAAGATGATGGAGTAAAGGCAGGAATGCACTTGAGATCTCCCCCAAACCCCTCCAAATGCCTTTAAAAATAACTCTAAAAAAATCCTAGAGCAGCAGAACCAATAAAAAAGATGGAGTGAAACAAATTTCTAGCCTGACAAATTAGAAGATCTGTAGGATAGGCTGTTATAGCAAGGTGAGAGAGGATCTCAGTACAGCGTAGGTCAAGCCAGTGCAGTCTGGGTCCCAGCAAAGCTGGAGCAGGCCTTGGGGTTGCTGAATCATGGGCAGCAGTGGTGGTTTCCAGACTTTTCAGTCCACAGATACCAAAGACAACTTAGAAGGTCCCCAGGAAAAGTCTGCACCTGAGAGTAGAGCACAGTCCAGCACAGGCCATGTCAGCATAGCCCTGGCCCCAGAAAACCAGGAGAAAGCTTTGGGAGTGACTGAAACAGCAATGGCAGTGGCTGCTTCCAGAGCTCTTAGCCCACAGACAGTAAGGGAGTCTAACAGCTGGTCAGAAGGGGATTATAGGGATCTTTTTGCTAGCACTGAGATAGGACTCTGTTGCTTTGCCTATACTTGGATATTAGTCCTGGGTGACAGTCCCAGGGTGAGGAGGAACATTAACATCATAGAGCCTGCAGCCACAGTGGAGGGGGGATCCTCTTCACAATTCCATGGCAGAAAAGAGTTTTTGTGTTCTCTCATAGACCAGAACACACAGACCAGGAGAGTAGTAACACCTCTCCTTCGATTATACCACCTTGGAAGAACTGAAAACTTTACAGATCCCTAGAAGTATATCTGAAAACAGCTGCACAAGCACCCTGAAACTTGGAACAGTATGTCCTCCACTCTAGAAGCAGAGCCCTACTTTAACAAAGGCTTAAAAGTCAACTAATAAGCTGGGGAAATGAGCAAACAATGAAAAAAAAACACTGACTATTAAAAGTTATTATGATGATGAGGAAGATCAAAACACACTCAGAAGAAGATAACAAAGTCAAAGCTCTTAAATCCAAAGCTTCCAAGAAAAATATGAATTGGTTTCAGGCCATGAAAGAGCTGAAAAAGAATTTTTAAAATCAAGAAAGAGAGGTAGACAAAAAAATGGAAAGATAAATGAGAGTGATGCAAGAAAATTATGAAAAACAAATCAACATCTTGATGGAGACACAAAGAAATACTGAAGAAAATAGCACCTTAATAAACAGACTAGGCCAAATGATAAAAGAGGTCCAAAAAACCAACAAGGAGAATAATGTCTTAAAAAGCAGAATTGGCCAAATGGGAAAAAAGGTACAAAAACTGAAGAAAATAATTCCTTGAAAATAAGAATGGAGTAAATGGAAGCTAATGACTCTATATAAAATCAAGAAACAATAAAACAAAACTAAAAGGATGAAAAAATAGAAGACAATGTGAAATATCTCCTCAGAAGAACAACTGACCTGGAAAGTAGATCCAGGAGAGATAATTTAAAAAGTATTGGACTACCTGAAATCCATGATTAAAAAAAAGAGCCTAGATATCATCTTTCATGGAATTATCAAAGAAAACTGCCCTGAGATTCTAGAACCAGAAGGTAAAATAGAAGTCAAAAGAATCCACCAATCACCTCCTGAAAGAGATCCCAAAATGAAAACTTCCAGGAATATTATAGCCAAATTTCAGAGTTCCCAGGTCAAAGAGGAAATATAGCAAGCATCCAGAAAGAAACAGTTCAAGTATCATGGAGCCACAATAAGGCTAACATAAGATTTAGCAGCTTCTACATTAAAGAATTAGAGGGCTTGGAGAAAGGTAGTTAGAAGGAACTTTTACAGACAGAGGGCACAGGTGTGAATTGAATATGAAGGGATGATATATGAAAAATAAAATTAAGAGGTGAAAGAGGAATGTATTGGGAGAAAAAAAGGGAGAGGTAGAATGGGGGTAAATTATCTTACATGAAAGAGGCAAGAAAAAGCTTTTGCAGTGGAAGGGAAGAGGGATAGGCAAGGGAGGAGTGAGTTAATTGTACTCTTATCTGAACTGACTTGAAGAGGGAATAACATACACACTCAATTGGGTATAGAAACCTATCTTACCCTACAGGAAAGTAGGAGGGGAAGAGGATAAGAGAAGGATGGTGGTAGTGGTGATAGAAAGAAGGGCAAATTTGGGGAGGGGATAGTCAGAAGCAAAACACTTTTGAGGAGGGATAAGGTGAAAGGAGAGAGAGAGAACAGAATTTGGGGGTGGAATAGGATGGAAGGAAATCTAGTGATAGTAATTGTGAAAAAAAATTTGAAGCCTGTTTCTCTGATAAAGGTCTCATTTCTCAAACATATAGAGAACTGAATCAAATTTATAAAAGAGCCATTTACCAATTGATAAATGATAAAAAGATATGATCAGTTTTCAGATGAAGTAATCAAAGTTATCTATAGTCATATGAAAATATGCTCTAATTCACTATTGATTGGAGAAATGCAAATTAAAACAATTTTGAGATACTACCTCATACCTAGTAGATTAGCTACTAGGACAGAAAAGGCAAGTGACAAATGTTGGAGGGAAGGTGGGAAAAATGAGACTTTAATGCAATGTTGGTGGAGTGGTGAATTGATTCAACCATTCTGTAGAGCAATTTGGAACTATGCCACAGGGCTATAAAGCCACGCATATCCTTTGACCTAGCAATACTGTTACTAGGTCTGTATCCTCAAAGACATAAAAGAACAAAAAGGAAAAGGACCTATGTGTATAAAAATATTTATAGCTGCTCTTTTCTGGGGTTGAAGAATTAGAAGTTGAGGGGTTGCTCATTAATTGAGGAATGGTTGAACAAGTTGAGGTATGTGATTATGATGGACTATTATTGTACTATAAGAAATGATGAACAGTATGCTCTCGGAAAGACTTGGAAATATACAGGCTGATGCAAAGTGAAATATACTGTGTACAAAGTAACAGCAATACTCTAAGATGATCAGCCATGAATGACTTAGTTATTCTCAGCAATATAATGATCCAACACAACTCTGAAGAACTTAGGATGAAAATGTTATCTATCCCCAGAGAAAGAACTGTTGGTGTCTAAATATGGATTGAAGCATACTTTAAAAAAAAAAACTTTATTGAGTTTTTTCTTTTCCATGTTTTCTTTTACAACATGATTATCGTGAGTATATTTTGTATTACTACACATGTGTAATTTATATGGAATTGCTTGCCTTCTCAATGGAAAGGAAAGAAGGAAGAGAATTTGGAACTCAATGTTTTTAAAATGAATGTTAAAAATTGTTTGTGTATGTAACTGGGGAAAAACAAAATACTAAATAAAAAGAAGAAAAAAACATTTGCAAAACAAACCTTATATACATTATCTATTTTTGATTCTCACAATAATCCTCTAAAAAGAAGTCCTATTATCATCTCCATTTTAAAGATGAGGATTTAGGTTCAGAGAGGTTTACTAACTTGTATAAGGTCACAAAGTAGTAAAAGTCTGAAGTAGAGTTTTAACTTGTGTCTTCCTGATTTCAAGTAAAGTGATAGGTCAATTATTCCAAGTTGACTCTCACCATAAGATTCTAGATAAAGTCTGATAAGGGCAGACTACAATGGGACTATCAGTACCCTCTTCCTGGAATCTAAGTCTTTGAGAATGTGGTCTAAGATCACATTTGTGTCTTTAGCTGCCACCTCACACCATTGACTCACATTGAGCTTGCACCCCATTAAACAGATCTTTTTCAGAACATTCTGCTGGCAAATCATGCCTTTTCCCATCTTAAACTTCTGAGGTTGATTTTTTTTGTACTAAGTACAAGACTATATCTAACCATATTGAATTTCATCTTATTTAGATTCATTCCAATCCTCTAGCCTGTTGATGTCCTTCTGAATGTCTTTTTTCCCATCAGGCTCTTATACTCCTCCAGACTCTTCCATCATGTCCCCAGAGCCTCTTCATCGGAGAAGATGATTTCAGCCTTGGAATTCACATTCCACTGGGGCCCCTTTGATTAGATGGCTCCTCCTAGAACCTTCATTTAAGAAGGATGCCTAGATCAGACATCTCTTCATTTCCTATTATGTTACACTCAATAGAATTCTCTATCATACCCCTCAAGACTAGGTACCTTCTTCCTCCCCCCTTCCCCTTTCCCCTTCTTTTTCCCCAATATAAAGTAAGATCCTTGAGTACAGGAACTGTCTTCTTGCTTATATTTGTACTCCTAATGCATAGCACAGTGGCTGGCATACATGTGTACATATGTATAAGGTCACAAAGATAGTAAAAGTCTGAAGTAGAGTTTTAACTCATGTCTTCCTGACTTCAAGTCAAGTGATAGGTCAGTTATTCCAAGTTGACTCTCACCATAAGATTCTAGATAAAGTCTGATAAGGGCAGACTGTGGGCATATATGTATAGATATATGTATATACATATATGAAACATGTGTGTACACATGCTTATACACATGTATATGTATGGATGGATGTGTATTTGTGTGTGTTGTCTCCCACATTAGAATAGGGACTCCTCAGGAGTAGAGACTGCTTCACTTTTTTATATGTATTCTCAGAGCTTGGCACAGTGCCCAACACCTAATAAGTGCTTGATAAATGTTCCTCCCTCCCTTCTTTTCATTCATCCTTCCTTCCTTCCTCATTTCTTTCCTTCCTTTTCCCCCTTCTTTCCTTTTTCTCCATTCATTCATTTTTAAGTGAGTCTTATAAAAAGTGAGTACCTTTCCTAAAGAATTGGGTCACATGGGTAGCTAGGTGGCACAGTGCATAGAAATCCAACCTCAGACACTTAACATTTACTAGCTGTGTGACTTTGGGCAAGTTACTTAACCATAATTGCCCTGCCTTCCCCTCTCCAAAAAGCAAAAAAAAAAAAAAAATAGAATTGGATCACAATCCACCTACATCTCAATTTGTGCATACTAGTCTATGTCATTCTATGAAACTTCTACCAGAGACCTGCAAAAGGTCTGGGGGCCTTCCTTTAGGTGTCCTGTCATTTTGTGGATGCAAATTATATGGATACCAATAAAGTATGTAAATTTCCCAATGATTAGTCTTCACATTCACTAAACAATTAGCTTATATCTTTTTCAATCTTGCCTTTCTCTGAATAGAGCTTTTATATTTCTTCTCTTGTATAGTTCTCTGGGTAATAAGTTGTACCCTACTCATTTACCATGTGCCTTTCCATTGTCCTGCAGATGACCCATACTTTTATGCCCTTGGAGACTGGTATTCCATGACTCACAGTTTTGCAGCATCAGTAGATGAATGTTGTTGCTAAAAAGATAGACCTTTGTTTCAGGGAGTAGCTTAGAGGTATTAAAAGCAGTAACTAATTTTCCTAACTGGAAACCAACTTCTTCTCTCCTGCCTCTTCAGTTTGGGGTTCCAGTTCATTTTCTGTCACACAGTGTTTGTCCCAAATATATTTACTGGTCAGTCAGCAGCTAGGTGTCACAATGGATAGAGTGCTAGGACTGGAGTCAGGGAGATCTGAGTTTAAATCTGGCCTCAGACGTTTACTAGCTGTGTGACCCTGGACAAGTCACTTAACCCTGCTTGCCTCACTTTCCTCATCTGTAAAATGAGCTGGAGAATGACATAGCAATTCACTTTAATATCTTTGTCAAGAGAACCTCAAATAGAATCATGAAGAGTAGGAAATGACTGAACGACCAAACAGCATCTTTGGGCTGGTCATTCAACTGCACATTTTTAGTTTGGACAACAAATATTTGCTTTTGATTTTTCTTGTGTGAATATTTAAGCCAAACTTGTTTGAGTTATTGGGGATAAAACTTGCTGTTCTTGGACTATCCTCAAATAAGAAACTACCACCATCTCCACAGAATTACCCATTTGCATTCTACTGGACTTCCTTCACGATAATAGTAAACACATTTGGTGAGCATACATCTCCCTGTCTTATGCCTCACTTAATACTAATAGCCAAAGAATTATCCCTGATGTTTCATTCAGAAGATCTTATATGATTCTAACATAGGAAACAACTTATTGGAAGAGAGTTTTGAAGGTAAGATTTTGCTTTGTCAAATCAAAGTTTTTTTTTTTCTAGACAGCACTGTAATCTATTCTAAGCATATGAATGAATAATAACTCACATAAATATAACACTCTGAAGGTTACAAAAATGCTTTCCTTACAACAACCCTTTACGGTTGGAATAAATATTATTATTTCCATTTTACAGGTGTGAAAACTGTAGATCTGAGAGACTGAATGATTTACCCACAATTCAGTAGCTAGCAAATGTCTGAAGCAGATTTCAACCTCAGGACTTCTAACTCCTTGTCTAGCTCTCTATTGCTACACCCAACCGCCTCTCTGAAACTTTCATGCTAGCCCTCATATTGCTCTTATACTATGCTATTTTCTTTCATACATTAATTAGGCTTAGTAACTAGACGGAGGACATAGTTACATGTTCAGAATTTAATTACAATATAAGTTGAATAGAAAGAAAATAGACCAATAAACAGCCATTAATCCACTTTGCTCATTTGATCCTTCAAGGAAACAATCATTCTCATTACCCAAAAGACAACTACAATGTTCAATCTGATTAGTATTTTTTAAAAGATAAAATTCCTTGTTCTGAAAACAAACAAACAAACCTGAAATACAACTATAAACTAGTTTTAGGCAATGTCACTATTACGACATTTTTTAAAACTATACTAATTATGGTGAAGTGGTGGACAGAGCACTGGGCCTGGAGCCAGGAAGACCTAAGTTCAAATCCTGCCTCAGATACTAGCTGTGTGACTCTGGGCAAGTCTCTTAACCCTGTTTGCCTCAGTTTTCACATCTCTAAAATGAGCTGGACAAGGACATGACAAACCACTCTAGTATCTTTATTGAGAAAACTCCAAATAGGCTCATAAAGAGTTAAACACAACTGAAATTACTGAACAACAACTAATTATAAGCTGAACTTTAAATAGCAGCACACTATGCATTGACGGGTTTTGGTTGATCTTAGTTTTTATATCTTATATTTATGGTGTCTTTGTTAGACTCTAGACAATAATGGTAGGGCTGGTTTGGCTTATTAAATTCTTCAGATAAACTCACAGGTTATTTCAAAGGAGAGAGTAAACAAAAGATGATTCATCTGTACACAACATAGTAAAGCAAATCACATATCGATTACTTAGTATTGTTTAATACGTCAGAATACTGTTTGGTAATGAGACATTTAAGTATCCTTTATATCACATGGGAGAAGTTTTAAATTTGTACTGTTAGACCCTAAAACCCGAACTAGGAACAATGAATGGAGGTTTCAGGGAAATGTGTTTCGTTTTAGAGTAAAGAAAAACTCCCAAGAAATTAAAGTTTTCAAAAAATATATGGAATGAGCTGATGTGGTAAAATGAATTTCTCATCACTGGAGGACTTCAATTAAATATTACTTGTCTGATTCTTATAAATCAGATACTAGATTTGACATCACAGGGCTTTGGGTTAGAATACCAGCTCTGATACTTAAGAAGGTGAACGACCTCCTGCTAGGATTCATGATTTGGCTGAGATTTGGCCTAATGACCTCTAAAATTCTATTAACAACTTCCTCTGAGCTTCTTACTATATCTAGACAAGTTCTTTTGTGAACCAGCTGTTTGCAAGGGAGTTGAAGCAGGACATGAATGTCACGTACCATTCTTTCTTCCCCATTGTAAATATAGAGGCAACTGGAAGAAAATTTTTCTCATGTTTTTAGGTAAGAATTACAAAACAATGGATAAATTCTCAAATGACCATCCATTGGTAAATAGAAATCAAACTGTAAGGAATGGACTTTACTCCAGGAGGTTTTGAATAACATGTCTAAGAATATATACATGTATAAAACATGCAAATATGAATGATCAGTGGTGTATTTTAAAGGCATTTTGGACAAATATCATAATGTATGTATTTTTAGACAATATAAGATGTATTGAAAAGTGGTAGCATCTTCCTCGAAAACTTGCTGAAGTTCTTGGATTAGTTGGTCATGAAGATGTGATAATCATGTCATCTTCCTCTTAGGTAGCCTTTCCATCTAAGAATTCAGAATATTTTATATACATCTTTGGCTTTATTGATCTTGATTCCATTAGAGGTAAGAAGTATTTAGGAAAGAGGCGATGCATTTTTAAAAAGGAATAAATAGGAATCAGGGAACTGGCAGTCAAGTAGCAACTTGGGATGGGACCAGATGCCCTCTTTTTCCTTCCTCCCATTTACTTCTTTGATTTTTAGGCATTTGATCCAGTATCCTAAAAAACATAAATGCATCTTTATGCCCAGTCATAGGAACCTTCGTGGGAAAGACCCTGCCATATTGAATACAGCGCCATTTTCTATCTATAGGTACAGAGGCTTATTGTGATTGGATCTGACAGTGATATATTAGTATCAAGGAGAAAATGGTGCCAGATGCAGCGTCAGCAGTTGTTTTTCACTGTCATCACCAGTTAGCAATTTCTTTTAAATTTATTGAGTCATGCTACTATTTTTTTTTTTACTATACCTCAAGAGTAAGACACCTTAGGGCCATCTGACTTATTTCTCTATAATAGTAGTTTAATGAATTCTCTGATGATCCTAACACTAGACAATTTTTAATTTGCCTTTTTTTTATAAAGCTTTAATAAGAATACTGAAAAAGAAAAAAAAAGGTTATCATATTTAAGGCAAGATGAAACTCAAATGTATTGATAAGTAGCTCTGAAAGAAATACTTGCATATCATGAAATAATGCTTCCTTTCAGATTTTTTTTTAAAAAAATGCCACTCCCCATACCACATTTATTCATCAGAGTATAAACAATTAAAAAGAAGGTGGAACACTTAGGTGAATTACTCAGGTTATTATGGATTTTTTTCCCATGTGTTCTTATGGCTATTGCAATATCTCTTTTGCTGAAAATAGGTTGCAGAAATTATTAAACTAGTTAATTAGCTTTTAATTAATGCAGTTCAACATTATTGAGGCCCTTACAATTACTTTTTCATGTTTACCTTTTTATGTTTTTTCTCTTGAGTCTTGTGCTTGAATGTCAAAATTTCTATTCAGTTCTGGTCTTTTCATCAGGAATGATTGAAAAATCCTCTATTTCATTAAATATTCACTTTTTCCCCTCAAAGAATATGCTCAGCTTTGAAGGGCGGTTATTCTTAGTTGTAATCCTAGCTGTTTTGCCTTTTAGAATATCTTATTCAAAGTCCTCTGTTCCTTTAATATGGAAACTCTTTAACTTTTGTGTGATCTTGACTGTGGCTCCATAATGTTTGAATATTTTTTTCTTGCTGCTTATAATATTTTCTCCTTGACCTGGAGGCTCTGGAATTTGACTGTAGTATTCCTGGCAGTTTTCATTTTGGAATCTCTTTTAGGTGGTGATCAGTGGATTCTTGCAATTTTTATTTTACCTTCTGGATCTAAGATATTGGGGGTAGTTTCCTCTTTATAATTTCTTGAAAAAATGATGCCTAAGCAATTTTTTGATCATGGCTTTTAGATAGTCCAATAATTCTTAAATTATCTCTTTGATCTATTTTCCAGGTGAATTCTTTTTCTGATTAGATATTTTGTATTTTCTTCTATTTTTTCATTCTTTTGACTTTGTTTTATTGTTTCTTGATATCTCATGGAGTCTTTAGTTTCCATTTGTTGAAGTCTAATTTTAAGCACTCATTTTTCTGCAGTGAGTTTTTGCACCTCTTTTTCCATTTGGCCAATTCCACTTTTTAAGGAGTCCTTTTCTTTAGTGATTTTTTTGCACCTCATTTACCATTAGGCCAATCTTGTTTCTTTAAGTTGTTCTTTTCTTCAGTATTTTTGTGCCTCTTTTTCTTTAAACTAACCTGCTAACTCTTTTCAAAATTTTCTTGCATCACTCTCATTTCTTTTTCCAATTTTTCCTCTACTACTTTTATATCTTTCTTTAACTTTTTCAGGAACTCTTATTGGGTCTGGGACAATTAGAATTTTTCTTTGCATCTTTGCTTGTAGCTGCTTTCACAATGTTGACTTCTTAGTTTTTATCTTGGTCTTCCCTGCCACCATAGTAGCTTTTTATGATCAAGTTCTTTCTTTGTTTGTTCAGTTTTTCTAGCTTATTTCTTGACTTTGAATTTTTTGTTTAAGTTGGGCTCTGCTCACCTGTGGGTGAGGAAGTCATTGTGCTGAACTTTGGGCTTTTTCATGCTGCTGTTTTCAAAGCTAATTCTCAGGTCTGCAGATTTTTAGTGTTTGCAAGGTGGTGTGATTGGAGAGAGATATAATCACTGGTCTCCTGATCTTTACATAGGAAGGGTCCTTGCTCCCTTGTAGCCACAAGTGATAGCACTCCTCTTAGCACTGGAGCTATGACCAGACCCCTGCTCTCCTGCAGCTACAAGCACTAGTGTTCTTCTTGGCCTTGGAACTATGACTAGGGTCCCTGCTTCCCCTTGTGACTGACCACAAGCAACTCCTCTCCACTCTGGAGCTACCCAGAACTGCTTATGAGCAATATAGTTGCCAATGAATTGCAGCTGCATCAAGTGTCTGGAAAGGGTCCATTGTAATCTCTTTCTTGGTCAGTTGTCCCATTCCTTTACAATATCTGGGTTGACAGCTCCCAAAGTTGCTGCTGCTGCCACTATCATACCTGCCTCCAAGGCCACAGCTGGGAGCCCTGTTGCACTGTACTTCAGGCCAAATATCTCAGTTTGACTTCTCTTTGATTCTTCAGCCCCAAAATTTTATTTGAGGAGCTATTTTAGAATTGTTTCGAGGGAAAAGTTGGGAAAGTTCAGTTGGTGCTGCCTGTTCTCTACCATCTTGGCTCTGCCCCTCTGCCTCAGTTTCTTCCATTAATAGCACCTACTTCCCATAGTTGTGAAGACCAGTTGTTTCCATCTATGTGTCTGTGTTTCTCTGTCTCTCTCTGTCTCTGTCTCTCTCTCCATCCTTCCTTCTTTCCTTTATGTGTTTTCACTGGCTGGCTGTCCCCATTCATAGAATGTTCTGTCTCCTGGCTTCCCATCCTTCCCTTCAAGGTCAGCTCAAATCCCACCCTTTGCAGTCCTTTCTCAGTCCATCTACTACTCCCAACTCTACTATCTTGCCTCTGAAATTATCTTCCACTTACGTTGGAAATAACTTGTATGTACATGGTTATTTATATGTGGTCTCCCCCACTGAAATTCTATTTCCTTCAGGGCAGGGACTGTGGTTTTGCCTTTCTTTGTGTCACTAGCCCTTAGCCCAGTGTCTGTCACAGAGCCAATACTTAATAAATACTTATTTATGGTTGACTCAGCATATTCCATTTAATAATAAGAGCCTTACCTGCCAAGAACATTATAATGATATGTTGGGATAGAAAATGCAATAAAATACAACATACACAATGACTACAACAATGTGAAGGAAAGAACAATTACAAAACCATCAAAAATGAATGCTTCAAAATTCTGAACAATAAGCATGACTCCCCAAAAGATCTATGGGAAGATACCTTCACCTCACTCCTTTGAGGAGGTTCACAGGTGTGATTCATTGCAAATATTTTCAGATTTTTGTGAAATGTCAATCAGCTTTTTGCCTATTTTTCTTCTTCCTCTTATTATTATTATTTTTTCTTTGAAATATTATTTATGGGGGGCGGAGCCAAGATGGCAGCATAGGAGCAGCAACATCACAGCTCTCACATAGCCACCCCAAAATACCCATAAAATATGACTCTAAACTAATCCTAGAACTCCAAAACACACACAAATATACTTTCCACTAAAGTCAGCTCAGCTACAAGGAACCATATCAGCACTGCGAACCAAAACCAGCCTGGCCTGAAGCCCTGGCTGAGCCCCAGGGGCGGCTGGATGGGAGGAGCCGAGCCCCGGCTGGAGCTTCAGGTGAGCGGATTGGTGGCAGCTGTGGCAGTGTTCAAAACTAGGTGAGTGGGACTTGTGAGGTCGTGGGAGAAAAGCAGTCTGGCTGAAACGCCTCCAGGGCTGAGAAGCAAAAGGCAGAGGTTCTGCACCCCCCTCTGCATTGCAGCTTCAGCGCTCTTGGCCTTCAGACTGCAGGGGAACCAAGTGATCATTCAGAGGCCAAGTGCTCTTGTGTTGAGCGGCCTGGATCCTGATCATGGTCTTGGGCTTTGGTCTTGTGGTCCTTTTTCCTTCAGTGAGCCGGAAGTGAGGGAGGGACCCAGCAACTTCCTGAGAGCTATGGCAGCTGGGAGGACCCCAGCAATTTGGGACAGAGCTTTCCCCTCTGGAAGCAGAGCCCCACAGAGATTTAAAAAAAAAACCAAAAAACCACAGACTGACCAACCACGAATAAGAATAAGCATAAGAAGCAAAGTAAGAACAGCAACCAAACCCTAGATTCCTTCTTTGGGGAAGAGAAAGACCAAGGCAGAGAGAGGGAGGAGGACAGTGCAGCCAGAGCTCCCCCACCAGGGGCTTCCAATAAACATGAAGATTGCCTTAAAGCTAGAGATCAGCTGAAGAAGGATTTTGAAAACCAAATAAGAGAAGTGGAAGAAAAACTGGGAAGAGAAATAAGAATGTTGCAAGAAAATCATGAAAAGAGAGTCAGCAATCTGACTGAAGAAATCAACACCCTAAAAAATAGATTAACTCAAA